>JAHBCN010000897.1:143020-148020 GCA_019359885.1 Listronotus oregonensis
AAATTTTTAAACCATTTTTTTTGTTAAATTTAATTTTTTTTAAGTTATTAATAAAAAATTAGAAATTTTTTAAAAATAATAATAAGAATAATAATAATTAGGGCAAAATATGAAAAAAAATTTAAATTAGTAGTTGTATTTAATAACCAACTTTTATTTTCATAGAGCGTAGATAGTCTAATTGATTTTATTGTTTTAGTAAATATTTAAAAGGAAAAACCAAATATTAAAAGTTTTTTTGGTCTATTGATTTATAATTTTTTTATACAATACCGAAACAGAGCTGATATACAGTAGCAATATGGTTCACTTTGAATTTATTTTAAAAATTTTTTAAACCTTGATATGTAAATCTTGTTTTGTTTGAAATTTATTTATTTATTGCTTATTTACAATTTTCAGGAAAAAACCAGCTTTTGTAAAGTTGACTATGGGGCAGGGCAAGGGGGCCGATTTTTGCTTACCCCCCTGTAGTTGGGGGTGGTCCCGAGCAACTAAATCATATATTAAAAACTCAGTTAGTTTATGGTAATGAGATGGTGCTTATGGATGCGGTAAGATTTTCCCTTTAACAAAATTATTGTGCATTTATTGATTTTTTTTTTAACATTTTGCTAAAAATTTTTTTAAATCATTAATGGTTCTACATTGATTGGGCAAATCACTTTATATTTTTCAGTTTTTTGTTAGCTGTACTTTGAAAAGGTAATGGCAAGTTTTTACATGTGTCTTATCACATTTTATAAAATTTTTAAAAATTTGTGTCTTTTGTATGTAATGGGGAGGGCAATATTCCCTTTCCTTAAAAACTGGCCTAAAAGGGGTTCCCTACCCCTTTCCCCGAGAAAATCTCAAAACCTTTTTTTGAACTACAAAAACCGAATTAAAGAGCTGTAAAAGCAATTATATCTCAAAAGGGATTCTATAAGGAAAATAAATCACCGCATGGATATACTTTTTCTTTAGATAAATTTAAAGCGTGGGATCCAGATGCCCCTTTTATTTAAGTTTTAAAATATGCTCTCTAAACTTCACTCAAAATCCAAAAACAGGGGAAATTTGTGCAATTCTTATTTTCAATAGAACAATCATCAATATTAAATTAGGTAAAATAAATCTAAATTTAAATTTACAGTGGTTTTATTAATATTAAAATAAAGTCGATTTGCATTACACCACTCCTTTAAAGGATGCAGATCCTCAGAGATGATAGGCGCTAAACTATCCGAATCCTTGCCAAACCACAAGGAAGTAGTATCACCGGCAAAGATGGTAAAACGGTCCCTGATGTTAAATGTGGCAAGATCGTTCAAACAGGGGAGAAAAAGAATGAGTCCAAGAACTGAGCCCACTGCTGTGTTTGCACGTCGATGTCGTGGTTGTGCCCCAGTAGGATCTTTTTGTAACAAGCGCTGGAGTCGCCGTTTGTCGTCCTCCATCTGGAAGCGTATGGGACGGGATCTGAAGCTAAGACGAACACAGGGCTTAACTTAAGGTGTTAGCATACCGTGCTGATAAGTGAATGGCATCCTATGCCTTAAACAGGTGTCTCCAACGGAGCCTTTGAGATACAGGGCGACCTCTCGGAGTATCTAGCCTTACGGCTGTATTGCAGGGCTCTGCCGTGGTAAACTATTACTTCCATAGCTCCAAACAGAAAGGGACAGAACTGCTTTCATAGGAAAAAGTGACAAAGGTGCGCGACTAAAACGGATTAATCCGTTTCGAGAGGTGCCCCTAAGGTCACTAGCTGACAAAGGTGCGCTAACCGAAACGGTTAAATCCGTTTCGAAAGGTGCCCCTGAAGTCACAAGCGCCGGTTTTACGGGGAGGGGTAAATCCATCCACAACAAGCAGGTGCATAGGAAGGGCACTCATCCAGGAGCCCTGAACGTCTACCACAGGCCGGATATACGGCATCAGTGGAACATCTGGTTTCTGTAACAAGGACCTGGTAGCTACCCAGTCACTATACCGGGAGAAGAGGGCATGACGGATTTAATCGTCTGCTCGTCAAACTTTCCAGGGGACAGGGACACCAGAGCAGTAGCAGCACGACTAAGATTCCCAATCCTCGGCAATGACACATTGTCTGGGGGAGGTGAAAGAACTCTTTACCAATTTGATCATCGGATTCATTGGAAGTCTGATCCTTTTGGGGTAAATATAAAAAGCTGTGAGCCAGAATAGATCGAGGGTCGCGGTGGAGGATGTAAAGCCCACTCACTTTTAAACCTAAACCTTTAAACCTAACCAAGAACTGAACTCTGAGCAGCGCATTATGACATATTCTGCTTATCAGATTTGTTATTGCCTGAGCTTACAATTTGTTCCCTGTCTGATAGGTAGAAAGAAAACCAGTCATATGCAACACCTCTTACTCTATAAGGATCCAATTTCTGTAGCAATTTTTCATGATTTACACAATCCAAGCTTTTGAAAAAATACAAATCACTGCGGCAGTAAACGTTCTCCAAAAGATCAAACATTGCATCCTTTTAGCTTTCCCCAATTATTTTAAGAGGAAGTTTATCTATACCAACTGAATTTTCATTTTTCATTTCCTTAACATTAACCTAGTTTCATAAATATCAATCTGAAACAGAGAAAAAGTACTGGCTACAGAAATGCTATGTAGATGCTAAAATAAAAAAAATGATTTGATTGTTTAGCTTTTTATACTGGCTAAGACATAATCTCCATTAATCAATAATACCACTAAAAAGGCGCTTTGTTTGAAACTTGTACAAAATTTTCTCTCTTTTTTACAGGTTGTGAGTATCACGGTTACGCAAGTGATATAACAAGAACGTGGCCTGTAAGTGGGAAATTTACTGAACCACAAAGAGAAATATACGAAATTGTGTTAGACGTACAAAAAGAACTAATAACCCTTTGTAACAAACTGCCCAGTTTGGACGCTTTGTTCGAATGCATGTGTTTACTGCTCGGTAAAAGAATGCAAGAGAATGGACTCATTGGCATTCAACCGTCTGACAATTATTTAATGAAGGTAAACAAAAAAAATTTTAAAAAATGGTTTTTTCTAAAATTTTTTTGAAACTTTTCTTTGTCCCCATAATTTCCTTTATTGGGGGTAATTTGACATCCCGCCTTTTCCCCAAAAATTTTTAAAAAAACCGGGAATTGAAATTTTTCCAGGAATTTGTCAAAAATATTAAAATTTTTTTCTCAAAATTAAAAAAATGGTTTTTGGAAAAATAGTTAATTTTTAACAGGGGGCACAATAAAAATATGCCCCCAAAGAAAAAATTTTTTGTAAATTTTTGATAGGGGGCCGGAACCCGGCCCTATTTTTGGGTTTAAAAAATAAAATTTATTTTTCCAATTTTGGGTTTGAAAAATTTCAAGGAGGGGTTAGTTTAAAAAATTTTTCGGCTTCCCGGCCGAAGGGTTAAAAGGGGGGTTTCCCGGGAAAGGTCCAAATTTTTTTTTTAGCAAAAGATTTAAAATTCGGGGTAAAGGGGTCGAAATTTTTTTTTTTGGCCCCGGGCGTTTTAGGGGTTAAAGGGTTTCCCGGGTCCCTAAAAAGCAAAAAAATGTTTTGGATAATGGGCCAAAAATTTTAGACTTTTTTTGGGTTGGGGAAATTTTTTTATTTTAAGGTCAAAAATTTTTTGGGGGAAAAGGGGGTTAAAAGGGAAAAGGTTTATTTTTTCATTTTTTTTATTTTCCTTTTAAAAAATTTTCAGATGGTAAAAAGGGTTTCAATTTTTTTCTTTTCCCCTTTACGTTTTTGTCGGGGGTTAAAAAAAGGGGGGGCCAAAGGACCCCTTTTTTTAAGGATGTTTTGGAATGAAAAAGATTAAAGGGGGTTGGATCAAAAATTTTTTAATTTTTCGGTTAATTTTTTTGGGGGTAAACTACCCCCCTTTTTTTTTTCAGCTTTTTTTATTAAGTTCTTCTTTTCCTTTTAAAGGGTCGGATAAAAATTTTCCCTACTATTTAAATTTTAAAAAATTTGGGGTTCCCTTTTTTTAAAAGGGTCAATTTTTTTAAAAAACCAAATTTTTTGTTTTGGGGAATTTTTAAAAATTTAATTATTTGGGGGTTTTTTTTGTTTTTTCCCCCACAAAAAAAAGGGGGGTTTCCTCTCTGGGAATTATTTTCATTTTTTATATTTTGGAGGCCAAAAACCGGTATGGGGGTTAAAATTTTTTTTAAATTTTTCCCTAAAAATTTAGGAAAAAATTTTATAACCCCCAATTAAAAAAAACTTTTTTTTCCCCTTTAATCCCTTTAAAAAAATTAAAATGGTTATAGGGGAACTTTTAATTTTAATTTTTGGTGGAGTTTTTGGGGGTTGAAAAATGGCCAAAACCCCCCAAATTTTTTTCCCCCTTTTTTCGGGATTGAAAAATTTTTAACTTAATTATCGTTTAAAAGGGGCCTTTGGTAGGGGAAAGAGGGGCCGGGAAACCCCGGAAAACGGTTTTTATAAATTGGAGTTCGAAAAATTTTCCCACGGTTTGGGGTACCTTTAAATTTTTTCCCCTTGGGAAATTTAAATTTCCAAAACCCGGAAAAACGGGTTTTGGGGTTTTAAAAAATTTCGGGACGGTATGAGGGTTGGATCGTTTTATTTTAAATTTTTTTGGGCTCTGGGACATATTTGGGGGTTTAAAAAGGGTGGTTAAAGGGGAAACCCCCGGCCCCAATTTTTTTTTTCGGTTTTTTTATGACTTTAGGATGATCGCCCAAAATTTTTTCAGACTGGTATAAGGGTTGGTTTCGGTTTATTTTAAATTTTTTGGGCCCTCGGAGGGTATTTGTGGGTTAAAAAAGGGGGGGGTTTAAAAAGGGGTAGCACCGGTCCAATTATTTTTCAGCTTTTTTTTTGACTTTAGGATGATCGCCCAAAAATTTCAAACTGGTTTGGGGGTTTGGATCAATTTATTTTGATTTTTGGGCCCCTCGGACGTATTTAAGGGTTAAAAAAATTGGTTCCAAAGGTAGTACCGGTCCAATTATTTTTCCCT
>JAHBCN010000897.1:153020-206337 GCA_019359885.1 Listronotus oregonensis
TGTTATTCGATTGTCTTCTTCTATCATTTGTCGGGCAGTAGCTATGTTTTCTTTAGCAAAAATTAGCTACCCCTCACGCAGTTCATCTCTCAAAAAAAACTCGTTCAAACCTAAATTTGTTGAACCAGTTGTAGGTACACACTCCTCGAACTCGGGGCTTTATTACCAAAAGCAGGCAAAGACTACTTTTTAAATCATAGCGTGAAAATTTTTGCGTGTAAAATACATTTTTACGCTAACAAATTCTAAAAATGCACGAAAAAATAACGATGATAGGTATTAACTTGCAATTTCTTATGTCAAGTGTTCTATCTATCTATCGGAGCATACACAGGTTCCGTAACCCTGTACTGTCCCTTATGTATGCATTCCTTTTACACTGATATGGCGCAGTCATTTTGCTTGCTAGAGCCCCAATTTCTTCACTAGTGATGCGAGTCCTGTTAGTGGTAGGAACCTTATGTCATTTAGGTCCAGCCATGCCGTTCCTAGACATTTTCCCCTGATGTGCCCTAGTGCTGGGCAATCTCTAAGTATATGTATGGCGTCTTCTCTTCCCTCTCCACACCCTCTACAGGTACTTGTCTCACTTTTTCCTATCTTGTTGAGATAGGGTCTGTTTCTACAATGACCTGTCAGTATGCCTGTCGGGTTTCTCATTTGCAACCTATTGAACTCCTTTATGCTCATAGGTAGGTCCTTCCATAGGTCTTCCCCAATTATAGCCTTTGATTGTCTGGCTTTTGTCTTTTTCCAGTTCTCATCGAACTGTTTCTCTATCCATGTTGCTATCTCTTTTATATCCGTGTTATAAGAAATTTCCACGGTATATTCAGAACCATTGTCCGCAGTTCCCACATTGGCGAGTTTTTCAGCCATTTTATTCCCCGGGATCCCTTTGTGTCCAGGGACCCATTGGAGGGTGACGCTGGCGTCAAGTCTTAAAAGAATGTAGTTTTTGTTTTAAGCCTACTTCATGTTATAGGTGACTTGAGTATATTAGTTTGCAGAAATTTTCGGTGTGACTAAGTGATATAAGTTCGAATTCTGTAAGAAGTGTATTGCTCTTTGATAAACCCCCTAATATTTTCTATTGTGATTTATGTAAAATTATAGACACTTAGTTTTTTACCAATTAATTCGTAACTTACCGACATATTTAGCTAATTCCTTCGAGTTTAGCTTATTCGCAATCAGTTCTTCTCTTGTGGGTATATTAATCCCCATGTAACAAGGATACTGCAATGGTGGACTGGCTACTCTGATATGGACCTAAAAAAAAATAACATTATTAAAAAAAAATCTGTTCAATCGTTTACAGAATATTAATTTTGCTGTTGTTGAGTTTGGTTATCATTTTTAATAATGAATATCAATTGCTCTGTGTCCCATTACTTCTGGGACACCCTGTATAGAATTGACGATTATGAAAGAGAATGTTAATATTCCCTTATGCGTATTGCGTGTTGTATCCTTAAATTCCTACTAATCGTTATCAGAAAATCTCCAGTAAAGTACCAAATCCCTTATCTTTCAGTAATTTAGATTATGTAGAACATTCTATGGCAGAAAATTTGATACTTACTTCAGTAGCTCCAGCATTTCGTAATAATAAAATGATAGGACCAATGGTGTTCCTCTTACTATCGAGTCATCAACTAGGATAATTCTTTTGCCTTTCACCATACCTCCCAACGCACCGAATTTCTTGGCAATAAGAAGTTGACGTAATCTATTGCTTGGTTGAATGAAGGATCTTCCTACATATCTGTTTTTGCAAAGTACTTCTGCGAATGAAATTCCACTCTGAAAGACACATATTAATATAAAGAGGTAGAATCAAATAATAGCATTAAAACATTCTAATTGTCTTTTTTTAACAGTAATGGGGTTAGTGGAGCTAAAATTTGGAGATTTATGTTTATGTTTATCATTTTCGTAACTGAGGCAACGAATTCTATAGTGCTGAAATTTTGTTTTTTTAGCAGAGTAAAAAAAGGTGTTAATCCTTGTAAACGACTTATAAGAACAATACATTGTAGTGAAAAACCCCTTTAGGGCACAAATTATAAGTGTGGATCAATCATGATACGGAAGAAAGCTAAAAGTTTATATTAAAAATTGAAATGATGTAAACTGGTCGCAAAAAACTAAAAAAAAAAAAAAACGTATGGAGCATCTGTGACCTTAAGCAAGCGGATCTGCATAATAACAGACAGCCACGCATGACTAGGGGCACTAGCAAAACTCAAGGTAAAGTCCAAGCTGACATGGGATGCCAAAAAGAACTGAAAGTCCTGGGAGAACACAACAGGGTAACTCTTCTGTGGGCACCGAGACATTCAGGAAATAGAAGGCAACGAAAAAGCGGATGAGGTATACAGGTCCAGCATAGAATAAAACAAGGAAAGGCTTCATAAAGGGCCCATCCAAAATAACGAAGGAAGAACTACTCAGACGAAGTAGGAAAAAACTTCGCATAACAGTAGGGTTGCTAACAGAGCACGATAACCTAAGAGGACACCTTAACAAGATAGGCTCATACAATGTGGACCCCAGTTGCAGAATGTGCGATGAGGGGGAAGAAACAGCCCACCACATCCTATGCTAATATAAAGCGTTGAATCACAAAAGACAGGCATTATTTGGGCAACCGAAAATGAACCCACAGGAATATATCAACCAACCATCCTCAGAGTTGTACACACTTGTAGAAGAAACAAGACTAGTGGGAGGATTGGTATAAAAGAAATTGTAAGATTACGCACAAAAGCCCAGGTGTCTGCGCTGCCTCCGGTAGTAAATTAAGACGGCTCCCAGGAAAAAAATCTGTGATGTTTTCTAAAATTATTGTCTTACCTGTCTTGAAAATCCGTGGGCCGCTGCATTTCCAGATTCAGGCACAGCACTGACTAAATCCGCTTCAACAGGATGTTCAATAGCCAGTTGTTTTCCACATTGTAAACGTACTGCGTATACCATTTGACCTTCGAAAATAGAGTCTGTTCTCGCAAAATATACATATTCAAATATACAAAAGGCCTGAAAAGAAACACAAAGGAGAAAGTTAAAAAATGGAATAAAACTAGCGTTGTTTTTTCTCTGTCTAGCTTATTATTCCTGGAAAGGATCGTGTGTTAGGAGACTTGTTAACGACTGACGCATCATACCCTATATAATAATTATTATAGTTTAGATTAGACTAAGACTTCAACTGATTTTTATTGCTAAAGTAGCAATATCAAGAAATGCTAGTTGTTGATGCCATTTTGACGACTCCATTTTTTGCATCACCACAAAAAAGTTAAATATAAGACGTATTTTAGCCAGTCCAACTGTTTACCATATATATAATATTTTTTACATTATCATATAAAACAGGATTTATAAATTTTAAAAAACGATTATATTTTTGCAATATATTAAATTATTGTTGGTATTTATTTTCCATAATTTAAAACTACAAAATACAATAGTCCGCCATGATAAGTTGAACACCCATCAGAGTGAATTACGTCACGTCTGTGTAAACGTCATTTTGGTGTGGTTTGTATTTTAACAATGAACAGTGAACGAGTAGGTATCTGTTTTTATTAAGTATTTTGTGGTTCACAGCTGCATTGCCTAGTTTTGATTTCCAGGTTATGTTTTGCAGTTTGTGTGCTTACCTGTGCCTTATCTTCGGGTCTCGCAACTATATCTATTGTCCTAATACCATGTCTTGTCATTTCAATAATTTCACCTGGATATACTTCTCGTACGTATTGTGCGCCAATTGACAGAAACCCGCACGACTCTGATGAAACTACCCATCCAACTGCCTCTCTACTTTCGTCACAATCTCCAGATAGAGCTAAAAATAATGGTAAACTATTAAATAAGCGCTTGAGTTATTAAAAAAAAAACTATTAATTAATTAATACACCCAATATGCGGAAGAAAAAACTTCTGTGAGTAGTCTTTTTGGTCGAAGGTACTTACGTTCATTGGATGGTAAAATCTTTCCCAAACACAACGGTCGGTTTCCATATGGATCTCTGATCGCGTACAATTTATTTTTTAACATTATAACTAATGAATAACTAAGTGGTGCTAACTGCATGAAGTGTCTTATTCTGCCTGGCCAATCCGGTACGCCATCTGGTTCTCCCTCTGGAGGATTTAAACAAAGTGCTTGGGTAATGAGCTCACTGTCAGAATGAGTTGAGAGGCCGACACCATGTTCCAGTACCTAAAAGTGATATACATATCAGAGAACACAACCTGGACGTAAAAACGGTTCAATTGACCCTAATATATGAAAAAAACGCAGAATGCTACCATTTAAAATGGTTCATTTTTGAGATAGGGGTGAATTTGTAATCTTTTCAGTTTTTAAATTTTCACTTGAATTTTATGTACTTTTTGTATACAGACGTTAAAAAAAAAGTTAAAAATTAAATTCTTTATCGAAATATTACCTCCTAAGGTAATTTTGGAAAAAAACAATCAAAAAACGAAGCAAAAAAACCGCAAAATGCAATTTTTTAGCAGTTTGTATTTTTTCATATTTATGCTCAAAAGTCCTAATCAGTATATATATATATATATATATATATATATATATATATATATATATATATATATATATATATATATATATATATATATATATATATACGGGTGACAACAAAATCACTACCTAGCTCTTCATTTTCTTGAATAAAAACATATGGCTTTGAAATTTTAGAATGACATATTATATTATAAGATGCCGATTTTGGATAATATAAGATCTGCCTATCACTTCCGCTTTAACCGGAAGCAACATCAACTTTGATTTTTTTAATGGAACACCCTGTATATTTTTCAAAATTTGGTTTCTAAGGATCATTCCTGACATAAAATCTAAATTATATCCTATACGTATCTTTGCTAGTTTTTGAGAAAATGGCGATTAAAGATGTGCAAACGACCGCACATTATGCAGGTATAGGGGAAAACAAATAAATGTTAGAAAATTAATAAGCCTAAAATAATTCAGGCCGTCTCTTTGGAGCAATTTTGTTATTTTAATATTAGTTTTTTATTTAAGTAGTTAATTAAAAAATAATTAAGAATTAAATTAAAAAATATTAAATGTTTCTTACGTTTATTTGTTTCCCCTATAACTGCATAATATGCGGTCGTTTGGACATCTTCAATCGCCATTTTCTCAAAAACTAACAAAGATAGGTATAGGATATTATACAGATTTTATATCAGGAATAACCCGTAGAATCCAAATTTAAAAAATATACAGGGTGTTGCATTTAAATTTTTGAAGTAACAATATTGGAAAAGTCAATTTTTGCAGCACTTCCGGTAAAGCCGGAAGTAGTTTTATTATGACCTCCACAGATAGAGCCTGCAGAAAAAATTAAATTAAACATAATCATTTTTTATATCATTTATTTGTTTTCCCATAAAACTGCATAATATGCGGTAGTTTGGACATAATATGTATTTTATATCAAAAATGATTCGTAGAATCCAAATTTTAACAAATATATAGGGTATTCCATTGAAAAAATCAAAGTTGATGTCGTTTCCGGTTAAACCGGAAGTGATAGAGACATGTTTTATGATCCAAAATCAGCATCTTATGATATATTATAGCATCCTAAAATTTGAAAGCTATATGTTTTTATTCAAGAAAATGAAAGGCTGACTTTGTTAGATACACCTATATATATATATATATATATATATATATATATATATATATATATATATATATATATATATATATATATATATATTATTATGCTTTCTGAAACATTAAGATATATTCATTAGAGTTTCTTGTGGGACTTTTGGTTCACAATTATTTTGAAATTAAAAGGTTATTTTAAATTTTTCGTATTGGTTTTTTATTTTGTTTAATTTCAGTATTCAATATAAATAAATATTTTTATTGTGCATGTCCTGAAGATTTTAAAATGTTTGTAGATGTTTGTGTATATAAGTGTTTTAATGTTTATTATTGTTAATTTACAGATTTCATTCTAGGTTTTAGATGTATAAACACTGATGAAGGGTTTTGCCAAAACGTTTGTAATTAAACAAAATAATAAACCAATATAAAAAATTAAAAATAATCTTTTAATTCCAAAATAAACGTGGTACAAGGTAAGTTTTTTAAAACCTGACATATGCTATTTCTTTTATTTGAACAGTTAGAGCATCCAAAAGCAAAGTTGTTTGAAATAACCCAATTAAGAAAAATCGCAAAAAATATTTTTACAGCGTTGCCAGTTTTTGCAGCAAATTCAAAAAGGTATTTTTTAAATGGCAACACCGCATTTTTTTCCGTTTAATAGATTTCAAATTTCTCTACAAAAAACTTTATATACCATTTTTTTGTTGGAGTAGCCATTTTTTAATATTCAGGCGAAAATAATTTGGTTTTGGCCTATTTATTAAATGAGGAAAATTGAGAGAAAAATAAAACAAGCTAAGTAGTGGCAAAAAACACAAAATTCAACTAACCTAATAACCTAATAAGTTAAATTTTGTGTTTTTTTGCCACTACTTAGCTTGTTTTATTTTTCTCTCAATTTTTCTTTTTGTATAAGCGGTAACGTCGCGTTGTTAAAAACATTTTAGATTGATAGAGCAGGGCCAATTACCCATGTTGCCAAATTTTCAATAAATTGCTGTCTTGTTTTTCATAAACGTCTAAGGCAGCGTTTCTCAACTTTTTTTGACCCGCGGACCAGTAAAATTTGTAAAAAAAAATCGCGGACCAGTGATATTTTTATTTCGTAATTTTATAAATTAAAATTTAGTTTTTTTTTAATAAGTATTTTTTTTTCGCGGATAGAAGAAATTGTCCAGTAAAATTTCTTCGCGGACCACTGGTGGTCCGTCGGACCAGCGGTTGAGAATAGTTGGTCTAAGGTATCATCGACCATTAATCACCCTGTATATATGTATGGCAGACCATATACTCTTGTGTGCAAACCGTAACTTACCTGTCTTCTAAGACTATCACAATTAACCAACTCTCCGTTGTGAGCTACAGCTAGAGCACCGTGCGCTGTATGAACTACAAAAGGTTGACAATTTACTTCTTCCGACGCTGCGGATGTAGAATATCTCGTGTGGCCCAGACCGAGGCTGCCCTTAAGTTTTTTCATCGATTCATCATTAAAAATACTGCTTACCATGCCCATTCCTTTGACCACGTTAAAATGTTTAGAGGACTTACCCTCGCTTGTGACTATACCTGCTGATTCTTGGCCTCTGTAAAAAATAAAGTATATATTAAAACCATTAGTAGTTCTAACAGTACTTTTTACTAAATCACTATGTTTCTGTCCTTTTTTATGCAGCATATTGTTAGCAAATACATTTTTCAAAAGCTTTCTTTTAGATACCGAAGGTAAACATCTGAGAAAAAAGCGGAAAAATCGTTTTTTTCGTCCTTAGAGGGCCGAACGAGAGCTTCTATCACCTTCTAGCAGTGAACGTGTGGTTTGTCGACGAATAGACTCAGCTCTCGGACTAGCAGGAGAGCTGGTGAACAATTTCGAGTAAGATTCTTGAGGCACTTTGAAAATTTGTAAAATTGTCGTTGGAAGACCCCTAAACATAAAAGTTAAGGTCTGGCTGAAGGGTAGCTGCTCCCTACCAACCCTTAAATTTAAAAAAATTCAAGGGTTGGCAATTACACAAATTTTCAATGTGCCTCAAGAACCTACTCAAAATTGTTCACCAGCTCTCGGACTATATATAAAACTACTAAGAACGTAATCTAAAATCACACTGAGAAAATATTAACGACTATAACCTACACAGGATGGCTCAGTTCCATTTAACGTACGTTGGAAAATTTAGGGGAAGCGGGGAACGGCTGTGACGTCACCACCGGTGCTGAATAGTTTTGTTTAAATTTATTTGTTCATTTGATCGTGTGTGTTTTGAAAGGATTTCTGTTTTTTTTTGTGACTTTGTTAAACAATTGGCGTTTATTAAAGTACTTTTAGTGTAGTTTGGACTAGATAAGACAAATAAACATTCGTTTCGTTAATTGTGTGTATCAATTCGATTTAGTAAATAAAATTATTTATTATCCTTTTCTTCAGTGTAAACACAATATTTTTAAATGTATGTAAATATCAAACAATAAGGAACTTGAATTCATTTAGTGTGTTGAATACGGTCCTGTCTTAGGTAAGTTGTCACCGCCCAAGAAGTCTTAGAGAGCTTGGACACGTTGGACGTGATTTTTCCGCAATGTTGTCCACACTTTTATTTGACTTAAACCGACCTGACTTGCAATCACCCAAGTACTTGGGTCCAGAATGAGCCCACAAGGGAAACCGTCACGCGTACAGTCTCGAAGCAACGTTTGCAGATTATTATATTGTTTTTGGATTATGCCATTTTCGCGATTTAACAATGATTTAAAATTAAAATTAATCCTTGCCTCGTCCGGTTAAAGCAATACGACTGATTCGTACTGCGTGATTAACAAGGCAAAAAACAAGCGTAAATAAGAAATAAACTTTCTAATCTTTTTATGCCCATGCCCGCACTAGACACAGTTTCAAATAAATTTATGTAGCTTTGTTATTTTTGGGTTTTTGGAAATATTTTATTTAAAAAAGTAGCCTATTTTAACGAGTTTTATACGCAGTTAAAAAAAGAAGCCTCAACTTAGTAATCACCTTGTATTTAAATAAAAATAACACAATTTATAGCAAAGATTAAAAAAACAACTACTTTGCAACAGAGATAACGTAAATGTCTACATTATGTAGCACTAAAAGTAAACTCTAACGTAATTTAAAAATATTTGCACATAGTTTGCCCAAATAAATAAAAAATATTAATTACAATACGATTAATTATGCTTATAATTATAATTGATTTTAATTAAAGTAATTACGTGGAATAAAACTTAATCTATAAAATTCAGAGTGCAATGAGTTACAAGACTAGATAAAAAATCGAGGGCATAACTTTGCTTTGAGATGTGTGCCATGCTTAAAGCCCCGTTGCAAATTTAGTTTAAACTATTAGATATTTCGTAGCAAGGAGCTAAAAAGTCGAAATTTCTTTATGTGATTACAATATTTAGTTAACTTTTTCGAAGGTCGCTTAAGAGACCGAGGGACCCCCATGAGTGGGGGCCTCGGTGCACTGCAACTCCTAACCCTCCGATAGTTACGCCATTTAGATCAGTAAAAAACTTACCAAATCAAAAAGAGTGGAACAGCAAAAGCTAAAGGAAGGGAGAAATTATAAGCAATTAATTAAACTTTTTATTCAACACACATAAAAGATTAGTACACCCAGTTATGTATCCTTTTATGACTGAAATTAATGATGATGTGAAAAAGAAATAGATTTAGTGCCTATATTAAGTCTTAAGGTACCCCATTTTGGTTTGGTGAAAGCTAGGAGAGTGACCATCCACATTAATAAATATTCGTGGATTAGAAACGAAACTGAAATTAAGCACATATTTTAGATAGAAGATCATAGAAAGATAGTTTGTAAAGAATTCCAGCATGTCAGACCTGGTTAAAAGCCTTCGATATGTCAATAGCAATATTCTGACATTCGCAAAGGACCTAAGGAGACTTTAACAATGTTAGAAATAAATATTAAATGTTTTCGTACCTGTGTTGTAACGCCACCAATCCCCAGGTAATAATTTGTGCTATTTCCAGTGCCGTTGGCCATTCTCCTGTTCCAATAGCTCCGAAAACGCCACACTCGTGTGTCAATCCCGAGAGAGTGTCTCCTCTATTTTTCCTTTTCATAAGACCAACTGTTCCTTCGGATACATCATAGGTTACATTGCTAGTACTCGGTGCTAGGCGTTGTTCGATTGTATCGTCTTTACTTATTTCTCGGCTGGAATTGTCCATGGTATATCTGAAAATGTGCATATTATTGAATTTTTATATTTAAAATAATAGATATTCACAATATAAGTCCGGAAAATGAGTTTAAGTGAGATGTTTACGGATGAGGCGTCGAAGGAGCCAAGTCTGGAATTTCGAACGAATACTGTAAAGGTTTTTCGGACGAATAATGTACAATATTTCATGTACAAATTTCATAACAACTTCCAAACTATTACCTAGTTCTAGTAAGTTTTTGGTTAGTGGTCCTTAGGTTTACTTCATTAAATTGTAAAATTTATTTATCATAAATGCGCCGTCGAACAAAATTAAAAAAGGCTGATATCTTAATTTTTTGATTTTTTATAGGCAAAAACAGGGTGGACCTCACTTCCAGATAATTACCTTATTTAAAAAATTATTTTTTTTGTAATTTGTGTATTTTTATTTAATCCATAATGTTTTAAAGCTAAATTTAAATCTGCGACAACGTCGCAAATTCTGGCCATTTACTTAGCTTCAAAACATAGTGTTTTTTCGGATTTTTGCTTTTAGAAATCTACTAAACAAAATGTGTTCTTTTTATCTGTAATATTTTTTTTCAAATCGAATTGAGCTAAAAGACACCGGACCCTTCTTCATTTAATATTATGAATGTATGACGTTTCAAAAATATGGTAATAGATGTTGAGGTCAATCGGAGCAAAACTGACGAATTTTTAATAGTTTTAATGACCGTTGCTCCAACTCAGTTGCGTGAGCGTACAAAACTTTAAATCGATTTTCCCAAAGAAGAAGTAAAATTAATGAAAATTGGTAATACTAAATCAACATTTAATTCTTTAAAAGCGTATTTTTCCGTTGAATGACATTTTTTAACTAGATTAGGGTTCTTGTTTAGTACCGTTGGATGGGGCTATTTGGTTTATGCGGGGTTATTTGGTTTTTATGCCAAAAATATTTTGTTAATAGCAAGATATGACAACGCTGTTGTATTTACGTGAGTAACATCTTTAGCGTAGGGTAGGGTTTCAAGGCTAAGGTCTGGCGGCAAAAGAAATTCAGTATTGTTTGGTCTGTCGTTGGGGGAGGTTCTCATAGATTGACTTCAGAATAACACTTTTTAAAACGCTGCGAACTTCTAGATCTCCAGTACTAACGGTACGTAAACAAAGTGTTTTATTGATGTGGGATAATTGTATAGGGATTGGGGAATAATATATTGTGTCCGAAATTTAATTCATTATTTGAATGTTTTTTTGGGGACTATTTGGCTTTTTGGGTTAAAGTATGGGGCTATTTGGTTTATTTAAAATATACATTTTATCTATTTATTTTTTTGTTATAGATGGTGCGGACGTATCGTAGACGGTATACTAATGCTAGAAAGGGCAAAAATTTTAGACCCTATTTATTATACAGCGAGCAGGACTTACAAAATGCTCTTAAGGCTGTTGAACGTGGAATGTCATACCAGAAAGCTTCGAAGGAGTTTAAAGTGCCCGCTGCTACTATAGGACGTAAAGTAAGAGGTGATAACAAGATTCAGCCAGTCGCAGGTCATCCCCAACTTTTTAATCAAGAAGAAGAGTTAGCATTTGTTCACCATGTAACTGTTATGGGCGAATGGGGTTTTCCGTGCGATAAAATGGATTTACGATTTATCGCAAAAGGTATTTGGATAAGCGTGGACGAAAAGTATCAATTTTAACGAACAACATGCCCGGCACGGACTGGGCACTCAACTTCATGAAGCGCCATAAGAACGAACTATCATCCCGCTATTGCTCAAACATATCAACAAAACGTTCTGCTGTTTCGGGCGAAGTTATTGACAGTTTTTTCCATAATTATACTTCCGAGATTCAAGGTATAAGTGCTGATTGCATAGTAAATTACGATGAGACCAATGTAACAGATGATCCTCGGGCAAAAAAATGTATCTGTAAACGGGGATGCAAATACCCTGAAAGAATATTAAATGCAACCAAAACATCAATTAGCATTATGTATGCAGGGGCAGCTGATGGAACTTTGTTGCCTCCTTATGTAGTGTATCGTTCAGAGCATTTATGGGACACATGGAAAGAAGGAGGCCCACCCGCTGCTCGTTACAATCGTTCAAAGAGCGGGTGGTTTGACTCTGTTTGCTTCGAGGATTGGTTTCATACAATAATAGTTCCATATTTTCGTACCAAACCAGGAAAAAAGCATTAATCGGTGACAATTTGTCGTCACACTTCTCAAAATCTATCATTGAAACATGTGAGCAAATGGATATTCATTTCATATGTTTACCCGCAAACTCAACACATTTAATGCAACCACTAGACGTGGCATTTTATGCGCCCCTTAAAAGATATTGGCGAGATATTCTAAGCTCTTGGAAAAAAAGTGAAGGACTACGAGTCAATACTCTGTCAAAAGACAGTTTTCCCCGTTTACTTCTGAAGCTTCAAAATAAATAAGAACAAGAGAACAAAGGATCCGCCAATATTATTTCAGGATTTCGAAAAACGGGCCTATACCCTGTAGATCCACAAAAACCGAAAGAAAGGTTGCCACGTCTAATTAAAACAGATGATACTATAAACAGCAGTGTATCAGAGGTTGTAATTGATATTCTTGCTAATCTTCGTAAAGACGCAGCTCCTACAGCAACTCGGCGACGTAGAAAGCGAATTGAAATTCCAGCAGGAAAGAGTGTCTCTGCTGGGGACTTTGGGGAACCCTCAACCACCCAAGGCACAACTGGCAAAATACAGAAAAATAACAAATGTTTAGACACTGATGATGACGACACTACTACAGAAGATGAATTCGTAAATTCTTCATCTGAAGATACACTTCCCTCAGATAATGAAAGCATTTGTTCGCAGAAGGATGTACCTAAGAATGGGAAACTGTCGTGCGAAATACCGCTGTTAAATCCCCAGATAGGAAATTGGATTTAGTGAAATATCTTGGCAAAAAAATGGAAAGGCATTACGTTGGACAAATTTATGAAGTTTCAGACAATTCTGGTAACCAGATCTACAAAGTAAAATTTTTGAAAACAAACGCAGGCAAACAAATTTTATTTGTGGAAACTGGCAAAGATGAAGATTATATCACAAGGCATATGATTTTAAAAATTCTTGGTAACCCTACACAGAAAGGAACGGACAAACGATGCTTTTTAGAATTTCCTGAAGAAGATTTCAGTCGTTGCCATTGGTGATATTTCTCATTTTTTTTAATAACATCATGCCTTTTGATAACTCTTTGTTACAATTTATGTTATGTTTATTTTTCTGATCTTGGTAGCTTATTTGTTAGAATTGGCGTTATTTTGTACCAAAATATATTTTTTATCAATGTCATACTTTTTTAAAAATTATATTGTACAACCCAATTAGCCCCATAGATAGTTTTACTTCGTTAGAACCCATTTTGCAACGTTGAACCAATAAGCCCCACCCTATGGGGTTATTTGAGTCGGGTAAAAACATTTTTTTTTTTGGCTCTGCCGTAAACCGACAAAGCCACATTTTCTATACAGTTACTAGGGTTAAAAGGTATTTACATAAATCAGTACCAATGCAAGGTATATGTTTTCAATATGTGGATAAATTAACAAAAACCCAATAAAATTGAACCGAATAGCCCCGTCCTACGGTATATCAAAAAAGTTTTGACAACCGTATCAAATTTTACAATAAGAATTGCACGTAACGCTTCAACTGTATGTGATGATTTTCCGATGTCCATAAGGCATTCATCAACGAAAATACTCGTTTTTGTAGGACGCGCGTTATCTATAAAATAATTAATTTGTCGAAATGCGGGACGCAAAAGACATATTGCGGGACAACTTTGTTAAATATTGCAATGCGGGATTACAACCCCCAATACGGGACCGGTTGGCCGCCTTAAAATAACTATCAAGTGATGTCAAGTTTTTTTATTTTTCAACTAATATCAATTATACAATAACAAATAGGTCGATTTTATTGTCAAAAAATCGATATTTTGACTTCAAAATGATGCAAAATATTTAAAAAATTGATAAAACAAAAAAAAACTCTGCGTCGATTGAGAGAGAAACTTATTAACCAATTAAAACAATTTGTTTTTTGATTTGAAATAATAAGTGTTGAGGAATCGCGCTCACAGCAAAATTTTTCGGGGCACCAGCGGAAAACTGCAATAAATCCGTTATTTATTTATATTTTTGTACCATTTTTAAAAAATATTCTTTAAGTGTTGTAATATACTAATTTTTAAAATAAATCTATAAAAACAATATGTTATAAAAAATTCGGAATTGCATCGCGTCTTAACACATTCCGGTCGAAATTTAACTTGACCACAAACACTGGTTCATTTAGGTTTCCAATCAAACTGATTTAAATGAACATAATACCCCTAAGCTGGTAATTTCCAAATATATTTTTTATACTTTTTCTACGACATTCTTTATTATGTAAAATCAAATGTAAATAACATAATAAACAATTTAAATCAAGCTTTTTTTCTCCCTCCCTTAAATCAAAAATTTATTGAAATAATGTAAGTAAAAAATTAAAATATTTTTCCAAGTCATTTCATCTCTTTCACAAAGTGGGTGGGGGCCTGAGCTCCCAGGCCCCTCCAAGTATACGCCACTGAACGTCGCGTCGATGATATAGCCGATTAATTTTTTATGTTAAAAAACAAGATTGATTTAAGAGAGCGACTAAAACTAAAAAATAACTTCATTATCATACTCTGTATACTGTAGTATTTCTTTGCATGGTTAGATACTTGTTTTTTTGTTTTTATAAATTAACTTATAATAACCCTTAACTGGGACCATACGCCACAGACTCCGAGATGGTTTACGTGTCGGCATTCCCCACCATAAATTTTACCCGGCGCCGTTCCGTGTACCTTCATACCCTTCAGTCATGCCCTTCAGTGTTCTTACAGATGCCTTAGAGAGAGATACGTCCTTCGACTCATTTTTCAGTTATTTATATCTCGGAGTCTAGTAGACGCAAGGTCACTATTAGTGTAATTAAAATATGGTGGTTGCCGCCCGACTGTAAGTGCGTTAGACGATGATTTTGAGGTATTTTTTACAAAATGGTATAATGAGGCGAACAGTGATATAAGTGATGATGAAGTGGAAAAAAAACTGTATAGACAGTGATCATTTAACGGACAGTGAACAAGAAATTAGTAAAAAAGAAGTAGAACATGACTGGGAAAAGACATCTAGGGAAAACCAGGAAGAGGACGTCGATTCCGGTTATTATTACTATGGAAAAAATAGATTTAAGTGGAGTAAAAGAACCAACCAGAAACGCCGTACGCCTAGTCAAAATAATAATTGTATTCCCCTCATTGCATTCACATGTAGAAAAGTCAGAGAGTCCTGTTTATTATTTCAATAAAATGTTTTCGCCAGATATGTATAGTCTTGTTGTCAAGAGAATAACGAAAAACTCGCAACTTTTCGGCCAAAATATAAAAATATAAAAGGAAAAACCGAGTTAGCAGATACCGAGAAATAAATTTGAGCTTTTTGGGACTGCTTCTCTATACTTTATTTACAAGTCAAATCATGAGGATGTACAAAATCTTTTTCTACGAACGGGAAAAGGGAAAACCCATTTTTAGAGTTATGTCACAAAAGCGTTTCCTAGTCCTAATGGCTGCTCTAAGATTTGACGATCCTGGGGCCGAGAAAAAGGGCAAAGGATAATCCTGTGCTGCTACCAAGAAGATATATTTGTCCGCAATTCAAAAACACCTATAAAGTTGGAGCCAATGTGTGCTGAGGGGATGCTTGTAGGCTTTAGAGGAAAATGTCTTTTAAAATGTAAAACCGAACAAACCCTGTAAATATGGGATAAAAACTTATGCATGACTGATGTACGCTGGGTATTTAAAAAGCCTACATTTATGTGGAAAAGGTTCGGGGGGATTTAGCTTGAAGACGAAGAAAAAGAATATATACCTTCTCAAGCAGTAATTAGACTAGTCAAACATATTTACAATACTAATAGAAATGTGACTGCCGACAATTGGTTTATTAATTGAGTTAACGCATCATTTACAAAAATAAACTTACCTACGTCGGCAAGTTAGAAAAAAAAAAAGAAATCCCATCACAGTTTCTTCCCAACGCGTCGTAATGAAGGTGATACTTTTTTTGGTTTACAAAAAAAATAACACTTTTATCCCTACAACTAAGAAAAAAAAAGCTGTAATAATAATTTCCCCTATGCATCACTCCAAGAAGTCGACAGAGATAATGGATTACCGAAATAAATTCTTTTTTTAATTTGACCAAAGGGGTGTAGATGCGATGGATGAAAAGTGTGTAAAATTTTCCCCGTAGCCGCAGAACAAAAGATGGCCCATGGCTATTTTTTATAGAATAGTAGACATATGTGGCGTTAATTCCTATATTATGTTTAATTCTATACCGACAAATAATTGGACTAGATTCAAGTTTATAAAACCCTGGAGATGAACTATTTTCCCCAATTTACATAAAAGGGTTTGAAATGCCAACCATACAGGGCAACTGAAACAACTGATTAAGTATTCTTGATGTTCCGGAAAAAAGGCCCATGATGAAAAGAAAAGCTTGAAACAAGAAAATATTGCCACATCTGCCCATCCAAATTAAGAAGAAAGACTGATATTTATGCACCAAGTCCCAAAAAAACCCTTTGCTTGCAGTGTTCTCGAAAAATTTGAAAAAAATTTACCGGGGGGACAAGACTAATTTTTTTTAGTCTATGTTTCTGATTTGCAGGTTTTTTGTAGAATTTATAATTTGCGTTTTTAATTTTTTTTTATAAAATATCTTTATTATTAACGATATATTATGTTAATTTGCATTTGTTTAAATTTTTTTTTAAAATGCCTTATTTTATTTTGTATAACAAGAAATTTATTAAACTTTAATATTTTTTTTTAACATTTGGGGAATTTTTATTGTTTTTTTTTCAATAAATTTAAAAATACAATGACAATGTTGTTTTATTAATTAAAAAAAAAGTTTTTACAAAATATTTTTTAAAGCTTTAAAAAACGCTTTTATGTAATTAAAAATAGGGTCACCACTTAAGGGATAAGTTTAAATTTAAATTAAAGAATATTTTTAATAGTAAATGTAGCTATTATTTTTTACATTTATTAATTTTTTTACCTAGTAAGTAGAAATTTCCACAGCAATTTAGAATATATCGACACTTTGTTATTTTACATTCTCCTTGATTTTCAATAGGAATCTCAAAAAGTACTTACCTAGAAGTTTATCGGAAGGTCAATTTCTATTATTAATTTCCTTAATTACTTTCCGCCAACAAGAAAAATATATATGTTTTTAATAACTATTATTATTTATAACTAAAATATTTTTTCACGTTTATAGCATTTATAGGTATTATTCCATGCGCGATAAACAACAACAATTTCTTGTCAATTACAGTCAACAACCGTTTGATCTCAAATAAGCAGAAATTTGATAGGTTCAACGTTTATACGTTTTATAAGTTAAAAGTTTGCATAACTGTTATTATTTATTTAAAATTAAAATATATATATTTTGTGATAACCCCCTACTGTGTTATTCTTTCATGTGATGAAGTGACGAGGATTTCGAAACAGTTTTCATCAGCGATGTTTATTAGAGAAAGATAAGTTAGGACGTCATGCGGTCATTATTTTTTGGACTTTATAAGAATTTGTTAATTTTTAATTACCACTGTAATGCTTTGTTATAAAAGGGTCAGCTTTTCTTTAGGCTAGCGCTAATATAGTCCAGAAAACAAACCATTTTAAATCGCAATTTTTTCAAAATGCATAGAATGACTTGAAATTTTGACATTAGGTAGTCCAAGATTCAAAATCTATATGATGATTATGCCGAAGGGCGCCTTTACCTCGAGGGTGGTTGTCAAACCATCTCGGGGGTGGAATTTCTTTTTTATATTTTAACCACAGAAATCGATAGACAAATAATTTTTAAGCAAAAAATGTTTCATGCCTTTTTTGCATACTTTTCGAGGAATTACCGACCGAAAATCGGAGTTTTTGGTCGATAAAATTAACGCTTTTAATCGGTTTTTTGCATTGCAGTACTTTTTTTTAAAAAAAAAAACTGTAAATAACAAAATTGTAGCTTAAAAAAAAAAAAAAAATTTTTTTTTTTGGAATCACTCTAGGACCAATACAAACCTTTAACAAACCATGTGGTTTGTTAAAGGTTAGCTGTTATTCATCAAACACAAATTTCAGAGTTTTATAAGAAAAAAACGAAAAATCTACGTATTTTTCGAGGAAAACTAATGATAACTTTTTTGAAGAATTTGCAAATACCTTTCTTAAAAAAAAATTATGTACCATAAAAATTAAGCGAGTTATGATTAAAATAAGGTTAGACCAAAATTTTTTGAGTATAAAAATATTCAAAAACAACCACCTAATTACCACCCTATTTAAAATAAGTCGTAGCCCTTATTCAATTTTCTTTATTCATGTATCATAAATACATTCTAAAATTTTAACCGATTTAAATTGCTTAATTTTCAAAAAAAAAAAAAAGGAAAAATAAAGCTGCAAGTAAAAATCAAATTTCAGAATTTTAATAAAAAATTACCTTTTCTTGAAAATAACTCAGAAACTAATGGAGATACGTAAAAATTACTGAAGTAATAAATTGAAGCTTTTTAAATTACAAACATTTTGCTTTTTTTTAATTTACTGTATGACGAAAATTAGGTGAGATAAACGTTTAAAACGCGTGTGTATAGACGAGCACTACCTTGTTTTAACCATTTAAACTCACCCCTTTAAAAAAGTACGGGTTTTAAGCAGTTTTAATATACAGGACCTTATAGCTCTGAAAAAAAACCAACAAAATAGTTTTTTAATTTATATAAGCCTAATTTTATATGACTTAAGCTCAGAGCTGTCAAAACTTGAGGTACTTCAAGTAAAATTTTACTTGAAGTACTTTTTGTACAAGTATTTTACTTCAAGTACTTTTTATTAGGAGGTACTTTTACTTGTGCTTGATGAGTTTTTATAAAGATACTTGGATTTTTACTTGATTTGACCAAATAAATTACTTGAAGTATTTATTTACGTACTTGAAGTATTACGAGGTACTTGAAGTAAAAAAAGTACTTCAAGAAAAAAAGTAGTTTAAGTAAAGAAAGTACTTCAAGTAAATAAAAAGTACTTGAAGTAAAAAATTAACAAAGTACTCGAATTTACACGCCTTAGATAATCTAAACAAGTTAAAACAAAAATACGCAACCGTGTTTTCTATTGTATTGCATTACCCCATTTAAATTGACCCAACAGCAAGACAAGTGTAACTCTTACGGGAGAATTAGACTTTTTGTTCTTTAAATCGGTCTTGTGTCAACGTGAAAATTATAAGTGCTCTGGTCTGATAAAAACAAAAATGAAAGATACCTAATAGTAGAGTAAAAAAATAATTAGTTGTTTTATTTAAAAATTATAATGTTTTATCTTTTTACTTTAAAACCTTATTTATATTACGCCTTTTATTCCTGAATTAAAAAATATTTTATATTTACAAAAAAGCAAAAGATATAATAATATATTTTGTGAATATTATAACTTATTACCTTCATTTGAACAAAAATCCCTGTATTTTAATAGGCAACTTAAACAAAATTTTCACTAATAAAATGGAAACGACATCAAAATTGAAGTTAGGTTGTTCTGACTTGATTTTGTGTTAATGGGAAATTAAAATATTTCCCAAAAATAGGTTTTGGGTGCCAACCTGCTGTAGGCACCCATATGAAAACACTCGCTTTTGACAGATGTATCGGATGCCAACGTGTGCTAACGCCAACCCGTTGGCAACCAAAGGGCAAAAACCGATTTTGGGGAAAACCAATATTTCCTATATTCTAGTTTAAGGCCCAAGCGCTCACCCGAGTACGGCACTGTAGGCCGGTTGCCATAAATTTACATACGAAATTTACATTATTTCGGACATCGGATGCATAAGATCCCGACTTAAAATGGGACACTTAGCAACACTACTTGTTTTCCTAACTATAGTTTTTACCGACTGGCCTACTTTCCAATGACGTAGCGCTCAGTCCTTAAAGCTTTTAGGCGTTGTTGGAAAACCCCGTTTTGAGGAATAAACCCTCTAACTTCCTTACAAAAAATACTACTCAAGTATAATTTGTTTTACTTAAAGTACTTTTAATTACTTCAAGTACTTTTATGTACTTCAAGTACTTTGGTTTACTTCAAGTACTTTGTTGTACTTCAAGTACTTTGTTTTACTTCAAGTACTTTTTCAATTTACCTACTTAAAAATGCAAGTACATTTTAATGAATACTTGGTACTTGTACTTGAAGTAATTTTTAAAAAATCAAAAACTTGGTACTTGTGCTTGAAGTACTATTTAAGAGTACTTTGACAGCTCTGCTTAAGCTTTAATATGATCGTTTGAAAGGTTTTTGCAATAAGTGGTAGTTTTCACCCCTAAAAAAATAAAAATCGACTTCAGCATAATGGAGACTTTGAAGAAGAGGGTAAGTTAAGCTTAATTCCAAATTTTCCAGCAAAACACTGTAATAATATAATAATTTTTAAGGGCAAATGTTTGTTTTTTTTTAATCAGAATAGGGGTTAACTTTTAGGGGCTGAAATATTTCAAGTAATGTTTCAAAGAAACAAAATACTACTTTTTCAACTTATTTAAGTCAAATTTTACTCAACTTAAGCTTTAATGTATAGTTTTATAGGTTTAACCAGAAAGGGGTAGTTTTCACCCTTAAAAAATATAGAGCGCCCATCGGCAGAATATAGATTTTGAAGAGGAGGGTAAGTTAAACTGAATCCCAAATTTCCATGCAAATCTATGCATTTTAAAAAAATTGCGAGGTTTTGCTATTTTTTCAGCTTCGTTTTCTGGACTAATAACATTTTTATGACCCGCTATAACAGAAAAACAAATATTTAATACGGGCTATTAATTAGGTACAGTGGCGAGCGAAAAATTCCAGACATACGATTTTTTCATTATGTATTTCAGGCTTAGCTTGCCTAACCTATATCGCGTCAACTTTACCTGAACATTGTCTAAGTGACAAAAAATTAATGTCAACGAATAACACATTATTTCAAGATTAATATAATATACAGGGTGTCCCAGAATATGTGAACAATCTCTTGAAATCTAATAAAAAACCTAAAAATATTATGACAAGTTCCCATAAACTTTTTTTCTATGACCCGTAAGTAGTTTCTTAAATATTTTGAAGAAGAAAATGATTTCTCTCAAATATCTACCCGTCCTTTTAAAAATTGATAATATAAATCCAAATTTTAACTTTAACGCTGGCTTGCGTATGAGCACTGACTTTGATATTTTTAAAGACAAAATTGGTAGGCCAATGGTTTTTTTCCAAATTAAAATTGGTTTTAAATTTCGTGTTTAATTTAAAATATAAGGGTTTTTTTCTGAAATGTGCTGTTTAAAAAAAAACGAATGCACGCAATGTTTATGCCAACATTGACAATGATGCACTATTATTAAACTATGCACTTTTTTAAATGAAAAGGTTAAGGAAATATTAATTTATTTATTTCCTTTTCATTAAATTTTATCCCCCTGCATTTTCTTAACAGAACATTTTTGGACCACAGTTTATCAAGCAAACTATTTCAATTTTTCATGTAAAATCACATTATTTAGTATTAGCATCCCGTATACTTTATATTTTACATAATTTTTAGGGTAAAACTTGCTGCCACTTCTTGGTATTGACATTAGATAGCCGAGGTAAAAGTGTTGTTTCTGATAAACGAAGTGCTGGAAAACTTTACTGAAATCAAAGTTGACAAACAATAACAAGTATCAACTTTTTGTACCTATGTGGTTTATATGAAATTATATTAAACAAATAATAAATAAAAATGATTATAATTTTAAACAATTGCTGAAGCCGCCCAAATGATCCAATTTTGATTTTTAAAAAAATCTTTTTAATTTAAAAAATCAAAGTCAGTTTACTAGTCTAGAATTAATTGAATTAAAAACACATATACCACAACTTTAATTTCTAAATAGTAATCAAACTCATTTAAATTCTCAGGCAATATTGTAAAATTGAAGGATTTAAACGGGAATTGTTTTATTTAAAGTAATTTTTAAAAATCCGGCGGGGGGTCGACGGAGACCCCTGACCTCCCCTGCCGGCGGCCATGTTTGTATACCATTTTTTTTAATGAAATTGAATTACAAAATTGCACCCTTTTACAAAAAAGAAACAAGTATCGGACCCACAGGTGTGATATATGGTTTTCGATGTATTGTTGCCTTGCTAATCACGAATTTGTGATCAGATTTGCAAAATTCAAAATGGCGGATCCAATATGGCGAACGAGATTTTAAAAAATCATTTCGACATATTGGATCTGCCATTTTAAATTTTGATAATCGCACCTCAACTTCGTGATCAGCAACTCTGATGCACCAAAATGTTAATTTTATGTCGTACTTATCTCTTGTGTTTTAATTCATATAATTTTTTAAAGAATTCTTCCTGATTCTACGAAAAAAATACACAAAATGAGTATTTTACTTATTTTTTAATATTAGAATAACCACAAAATATGGCCCTGGTCCATCCTCTTTGGATAACCCTATACCTAATTAATTATTAATGTTGCATTACATATTAATCTTTATTCGAATTATTTAAATCATAATTTTCACATTTAGTTACATGAATTTTTTTTCACAGTTAAAGATGTTTAAAAAACTTAATACATTTTCAAATAACATAAAAATACCTTATTAAAATAAATGTTGTTTCTTTGAAACCTTAGTTACGGCATTTAAATCCTATATTTGGCGCCTTATCTCTAATAAAGTATCGTAATAATATTAAGAAATTTGTTTTTCATTTTGGATGTTCAAAGTTTTAAAGAACAACAATTAATTTATAACAAATAGTGCGCGCATGTCAAATGTTTAGACTTTTAAAAATTTATAAGTAGCCTCAACCTCATGTCATGATTTTACAGTCCGTAGCACGAGGTTAACGGTACGATAACCTAACCTAATTTTGTAATTTTCGGTGTCTGTAATCGGACTTTACGATTTAATCAGTATTTTTGATATATTTTTTTGTTTGATTTGCAATGGCCAATATCGTTAAGGAAGGTAAGTTTAAATTTTTTTTTTATAAATATATTTAATAATTAATTAAACTTATTTAATTAATGTGGTTTATTTGCTCTAAAGCTCTAAAAGCAAACATCCCTTTATTAATGCGGAGTTGCCAGAGACTCTAGTCGCATTCTGGTAAACTAACAGATTTTAATTTAAAAACATGGTTTTTGTTTTTTGTTAGTTATTTAATTTTAAATTTACTTATTAGCAGGAGAGGAAGGTTGTACTCTTATTTTCTTTCTCTTTCCCACACTTGTTTGCACGATCAAGCGGTAAGGCAGCCTCTAGGTTATGCTCGAAAGGTAGACTGCAAATTGTAAAGTGGCAGGTACGGCAGGTTCCTAAAATTACCCATAAAGAGCATTTTTTACAACTGGCAACACTGTTTATTGACAACGCTGTCTTCTGTCTGGCTTCGTCCAGCTGGGCCAATGGGCCCAAAAAGGCATATTATAACAGGTAAATCAGGTGCAAATACGATTTTAATGCCCTTTGAAAAATGCCTTGATTAGTCCGATGTGCAATAAAATCTTCTTGGAAATAGGACTAATTAGATTATGGGTTTACCAACAGTGTTTTGTAGTTCTATGCAGATTATTGGTAAAGAAATATAGTTGTATTTTGATATCCAATTATATCCAACTAGTACGTTAAACCCGAGACAAAACTAAGATGAGTAGTTCTGCTGAATTAAGAGAAATCTATAGTCAACGGGGTAAAATTCTACTAGTATTAAATCAATTTAAATTTAAAGAGCATCGAAAATTGGCGTCAGGAGAAACAAAGTGGAGTGTATTAAAAATAAGTGTAATGCTTACTTAAAGACTCTCGGAGACTCTTCTAAAAGAGTATTAACTGCTTCAAATGAAGAGCACTTCCCACGAACCGGAGCCAGAAAATCTTCTTCAAAGGCAAATATTGAGTGAATCCGCCAAAAGAAAAGCAGAGAAGGATCTTTTAGAAAAACCAGGCAAGATAATGAGAAAAGCATTAGCGGAAGAGTCTCATACTAATGCAATTACTACGAGGGATTTAGAATGTATTAGAAAAAATATCTACTATTCAAGGCGAAAAATACAAACACCACTACCAATGTCAATTTTAGAAGTACAAGTACATACCGATCTGGATACAATGGACGTTAAAACAAATTATAATGAAGACTTTGTTGGTTCTGGTTAGTTCTGGTTAGGATTTGTAACATATTTTAATAAGTTAATTAAATATATTCTTGGGTTAAGATGGGAGGTTTAAAAGCAGGTCAGATTTAGGTCTGGGACGAGATTAGTATTCCATTGCATTTTGTGATAATTTAATATTGCTTGAAGTTAAGGTTTTTTTACGAAGTTTTAAATATTATATTTGATCTGTGCAATAAAAATAATAAGTATTTACTCAAAAAAACCTTGTTTTAGGGGGTTTTCTGGTTTGGAGCTCCGATTTTTACCTCAATTTCAACGTTTTTTTTAGGGTGAAATTAAAATATAAGTAAATCAATGCTTATATCTATTTTTTTTCCATCTTTTTCCTACATTAAATAAATTTTTTCGCCCAAAAATGTTAAACCTTCATTGAATAATTCCTATAAACTAATAGATAAATATTATTTTAGTTGGAGAATATAAACTGGGTCAACTCCTAATTGAAGGAAAAACCAAGCAGGTATATGACTTACCATCCCAACCTGGACACTGTATATTGCTTAGCAAAGATAGGATTACTGCTGGAGATGGAGTGAAGGCCCACGACCTTAAAGGAAAAGCTGTTGTTTCCACCAAGACGACATGCAAAGTATTCGAAATCTTAAGTTCAGTTGGTAAGTTTTTTATACAATCATTATATTCTTTAAAAGAACTAATATATGTATATATATATATATATATATATATATATATATATATATATATATATACAGGGTGTTAAAAAAAAATTGTTACTGTTAGTTAAACCAGAAGTCGCAAAAATAATGGTCTGATACAAAGACAGCTATCCGTTATAGAACATTTTTATAATAAAAAATAATATCTTTTCAAGTAAGAAAGTTAAGAAGAACCTTTTTTGAGAATAGCATTTTGAAAATTAAAAATATTTAACTTTATGCTTTAGAGTTTAAAGAAAATACAAGCTGTTTTTTCTTAAAAGTAAAATAAAATCTACATTTCCCAGTGATTTGTTCCAAAGTTAACAATTTTTTTAAGATATTGCATTTATTTAACTTTCCATTATTTTATTTTATTCCAGGTATTCCAACAGCATTTGTAAAAAGCGCCACCGACACAGCTTTCGTATCCAAAAAATGTGAAATGATCCCCATCGAGTGGGTAACAAGGCGTTTGGCAACCGGTTCTTTCCTAAAAAGGCACCCCGGAGTGAAGGAAGGTTACAGATTTGCACCGGTTAAACACGAGACATTCTTTAAAGATGATGCTAACCATGATCCACAATGGTCAGAAGAACAGATTATCAGTGCCGAGTTTGAAGTCAATGGTGTGCTGATTGGTAAGTACTTTTTATGGTATTTAGTTTTATTGGATACTTTTTTTTATCTTGGGACAGTCCACGAAGTTTTAAACCCTAAATAATGTACTATGGGTGTCTTAAGTAAAGTAAGAGGTAGTTTATTAACACAGGACTTAAAGATTTGAGAAATGAGGGGAAAAAAGACCTCTGCAGGTAGCAGGTTCCACAGTCCACTCCCTCTGGGAATAAAGAAACGCACAAAGTAGGAAGTTCAGGGCCTCTTCAGATGGACTGTAAATGGATGTAAAAAAGTTACTCTAAGTTTTGTCTATTGGGTGCTGCTAGTGAAGGTATTATATTGGCTAACTCCTCAGAGACACTAACCAATAAGGAAAACACATGGAGCTGAAACTGGCGTCCAGCAGCAAAGCCGAACTGCGTAGGGCCAAAACGCAATGTTAAAAGCCCTAAAATTTTGCTCCCCTTTAATTTGTATGGAAAATCCTTCCTAATAGTCCTTTAGAATATTCACCTTAAGTTATAGAATTTTTGGACATTGCTGAAATTAAAAAATGCGCCGAAATATCAAAAATTTTCTAATAAATAAAATTTTATTTTGATACTTAAAAATTTTGCTCCCCTTTAATTCATATGGGAGATCTTTTCTAAGGTCCTTCAAAGGATTTACCCAAAGTTATAGAATTTTTGGACATAGCTGGCACTTAGAATCCAGTGGAATCTCTGAAATGTTGATATTTTTCATGAAATTCTACAAGTTTTAGTATTTTAATAACTTTTCTTTCCTTTAATTCAAATGGAGGATTCTTCCCAAGGTCCTACAGATTGCAAGATTTGCTGAAAGTTATCGAATTTTTGGACATTGCTGAAATTACCAAAATCACCGAAATAGAAAGTTTTTGTATTTTAAATTTTAATACTCTAAAATTTTTCTCCCCTTTAATTTGTATGGAAGATCCTTCTTAAGGTAATATAGAACATTTGCCTAGAGTTATAGAATTTTCGAACATTGCTGGAATTAGGAAATTCACCGAAATATGATGTTTGAATTTTTCTAATAAATAATGTTTAATTTTGATACTCTAAAACTTTGCTCCCCTTAAATTTATTTGGAAGATCCTTTCTAAGGTCCTTCGGAAGATTTTCCTAAAGTTCTAGAATTTTTGGACATTGCTGGAACTCGGAATCCAGTGGAAACCCTGAAATTTTAATATTTTTATTTATTCTACAAGTCTTAGAACTTTAATAAGTTTGCTCTCCTTTAATTCAAATGGGGGATCCATCCCAAGGTCCTTCAGAAAATTTGCCGAAAGTTATAGAATTTTTGGTTATTGCTGAAAGTAACAAATTCGCCAAAAGAGCAATTTATGAATTTTTCTATTAAATAATGTTTCATTTTAATAATTCTAAAATTATGCTCCCGTTTAATTCGTGTAGGAGATCCTTCCTAAGGTAATACAGAACATTTGCCTGGAGTTATAGAATTGTTGAACATTGCTGGAATTAAAAAATTTGCCGAAAGCCGGTCGCCAATTTCAGCTCTATGGCGAACACCAGTCCAATATTAATTGAAGGTCCTGTAAGAGATATTTGCATTTGCCTATGCTTGTTTTCCAAATCAGGTTTGGAGACTGACTTGAAAAACTAAATAGTGAAGTAAAGGTTTCTAGGCTTAGCTATTTTTTTTTACATATTTCTGTGTCTGAGACTAAGATTTGATCTCTGAAAATGTCTTTATTTACCATTATCTAACTAATTATTCAACTCTATAATTATGTTTATTTGCTCTAAGCGTGGGGTATATTAATGTGATTTTCTTTTAGGTGAGAAAGAAGTTGATTATATGACAAGAGTTTCAATTTTGGTATTCGAAGTATTAGAAAAAGTATGGCAAACGAGAAATTGTGCCCTTATTGACATGAAAATAGAATTTGGAGTCGACTCAAATGGTAAGTGTTTAAAATTTTTAATTATTTATTCATTCAATGTACATTACAGAACAAGTCCAAATAGTACAAAAAAAATAACAGTCTTTCTACATGTATAAAAAAAAATGTGAGACAATAAAACAGAGTAATAAATTATAATACAGTAAACAGGATAAAAAAATAATAAAATAAATATCTAACTATTATTGTCATTAGGTAAAATTGCTCTTGGAGCTCTAACAGCCGCTCTATAACTTTCATAATTTAATTTAAATAAATCAATATGGTTAAAAAGATTATTAAAACTGCACATCAATAAACTACTAAACTTTTGGGAGCCATAATTGGTTCGGTGAAATGTTTGTGCAAACAAGGTGTTTGCTCTAGTGAGTCTTTGCGGAATTCTAATTAGTATAGATGACACAAGATGGGAACATTGAATCTGGTTATTTAACAACTTATACAAAAACAATGCCATGGCATTCTCCCTGCGCTGTTCTAGAGTTTGAAGGCCAGCCAACAATATTCGAGTTAAATAAGTAACATTTTTATACGGAAATCTGTACTTAAATAATAAAAACTTTACAAATTTGTTTTGAACACGCTCCAATTGGTCTTTATGACATTGATAATAAAGAGACCATATAATACTCTTAAACTCTAACACACTAAGTACTAAAGAGTTATATAATGTCCTAATAGCTTTGGTATCCGTTAATTCCGCACAAATTCTCCTAATAAATCCAAGCATTCTTGAGGCTCTCAATGCAATACAGTCTATGTGTCGATTAAAACTTAACTCATTACTAAAAATAACTCCCAAATCGTTAAAATGATCGACAACTTCAACAGCAGTACCATTCAAAAAATAGCTGAACTCTACAGGACGTTTACATTTAAAAAACCGCATAACTTTACACTTAGCTACATTTATTTCTAGACAGTTATCAATTAGATGCCAGTATGTCCACTAAAATCCCAAATATAACATTTTAATTTGTTATTTTGGTCACCTATTTGAGTTATGTGGTGGCATTAGGGATTATGCGTTAGATTTTCTAAAAGTTGTCAGAATTATAAAAAAAACTCAATCATATGCTCGTGGTTAAGGTATGAGTTGTTTGATAAATATTCATTATTTTAAAGTTAGAATAAGGTATAGAAATATTAATCAACAGCGAAATCTAACTCAAGTCGTGGTTAAAGGCACTATTTTTCCAAGTTTTGTTCATACCATTTGTTGAAGAAATTGTTTTGTAAAGATAATTGTTTGAATATGTTTAAATATGATTACCAATGTATTTAGGCACAGTTTCTGTGATTTGGCATCATTAACAGATCTGTTATTTAAAATTATTGTGATTAATATCACATTAATAAAGCCAAAAAGTTGACATAAAGCCTAACTTCGTTTTTTTTTTTAAATTGGATGCTGTGTTTATTATTAAATATTTTCAATTCTTCTTATGCAAATTTGATATAGCATAGCCTGTAGCAAACAAAAAAAATTCTTTAAAGGTATGTACACACCGAAAAAACAAACAACAAACATTCGTTCTTGTTCACCTTGTTCGTATGTGTTCTTTGTTTATTGTTCGCGTTATTTTGTGTACATAGCGCAATCAAATATTTGTTCACTCTCGTTTGACCAGTTGGAAAAGTTATGGATGACGACGAACAAAATTTATTTCTCTTTAGGTATGTACACACCGAAAAAACAAACAAAAACAAACATTCGTTCGTGTTCACCTTCTTTGTATGTGTTTTTGGTTTATTGTTCGCTTTTTCTGTCTACATAGGGCAACCAAATGTTTGTTTACTCTTGTTCGACTAGTTGGAATAGTTATGGATGACGATAAAAACAAAAATTCTTTTTGTTGTACCAACGTCCACTGGAACATATGCGAACAAGAACAAACAAACGTTTGTTCGCTTTTTTAACTGTCTACACTGAAGAAAAACGTTTGTTCTCTGATGTCTGTTCTTGTTTGTTTTTTCGGTGTGTACATACCTTGAACATGTATGAACAAGAACAAAGAAATGTTTGTTAGCTTTTTTACTGTCTACACTAAAGAAAAACGTTTGTTCGCTGATGTTTGTTCTTGTATGTTTTTTCGGTGTGTACATACCTTAAGAAAAATATGTGGTAATTATTTAAAATCGCGGCCCTACCTATTTTTGGCAATAAAACATAAAAAAAATGAGTTCTCAACAAGTTTTTTTTTTAATATTCTACTTCTCGGCGCATTGAAGTAAAAAAAAAGTAGATCCTATTTAAAAGGCTTAAAAGTTTCAATTTTTTTTTGGTTTTGCTTGAAATTTTTGTAAAATAATTTTTTTCTTAAAAACTTCTATTTTTTTTTCTTAATGTTTATTAAAAATTAAGAAAAAATAATAAAAAACATTTTTTAAATATATTCGTTTTTCGATTTATTACAAATTTTTAAAATTTTCCCAAATTTACAAATAATTTTTTTTGAGTTGTTAAATATCTTTATTCTTAAAGTTTATTAAAAATAGACATTTTGTTTCTCAGCTGATCAGTGACAATTGGGTATTGTCAGATGTCAAGGTCAAGTTTTTCTAAATTAATAAAATTACAAGTACTTTACAATCTTGGAAGACAAACTATTTGAAATAAAAACAAAATATTGTCTTTATATAGTTCAAATGTGTTTCAGCTACTTATAAAAATAAACGGAATGATCGTTTTTCAGCGCCACTGTTTTTAAGGGGTACAAAGTTATCCACTTGTGCTAAGGGTGTTTTATTAATATTGCAAAAAAATTGTGGGTGGACTCCTTGGAAAGAAATATGAAAAATGGTTCATATGAACATATGTCTTAAACTTCTTAACTTTTGAACTACAGAGCGAATTTTTTTTTATAGATGTTGACAAACATAGATGCATGCATAACATTTGGGATGATAGCTGTTTATGTTTTTCAAGGCTCTCTTTCGACAATATTTGTAATCTTCTGCTACTTTGGGCAAGGGTTGCAATCTGCCATCCTCAATGGTGTTTACATTGTCTTTTATTTGCTTTTGCTTATTTGTATTGCTGACTTTGTATTACAGATATGTATTTATTTTTTTACTCAAAAACGGCACAATTTATAAATTTCACAGGGCCAAAAAGCATTTCTTAAATTTTAAATTTCCAATCCCAGAAAAAGATACAGCGAAAAAAATATTAAGAGTTACAAATTTCAACCCTTTTCCATAGAAGCAGATGTGAACAAATATTGTTGTAAGAAAACCTTGAAAAATATAAACATCTGTCCCCAATTTCACCCATCTATTTTTATCAACATTTACAAAATAAAATATATATATTTTTAAAATTTTACCGCCCTGTAGTTCAAAAGTTAAGAAGTTTGGGATTATATGTTAAAAGAAACTTTTTTTTGTGTTTTCATCCAAGAATCTTGTCTGTAATTTTTTTTGCAATATTAAAGAAACACTCTATATTATAACCAATTTTATCCTATTTTTAAATAAATTATGCTTGTTTTGCAATATTTCAATAAATACTAATTTAACTTATAATTATATCAAAAAATATGAAATTACATAGATAACCCCCAGTTGACTTCTGTTTATCTTCGATGTAAAGAAATACAATAAATATTTTTGGGATCCCTTGTTATGTTGAAACAATAATAAATATATTTTTACTGCTTTCTTAGATTTTAATCTCCCATCAAAACATGCGTATTTTAAATTGAAAATCCTATTTACAGCTAAAATTACTTTTAATAGTTTTAAAAATCGTCAAAAAATAAGAGAAAGAATTTAAGTATTATTTCTATCATAACATTTCATCAGCCTTTTCTTTATCTTAAAAAAACAATGCAAGTGTAGCAATATTTGGTTGTTACACATTTAACTTAAATTTATATCGTAAAGTCTAAAAAGGATAACCTAATTGACCTCTTGTTGATCTTCGACGTAAAGAAAAAAGATTCCGTAAAGACCCCCTGCTATGTTGAAATAGTGATAACTTGTATTTATTATTCAGATCAGTGTTTGTTTATCATTTAATAAACTTGTTAATTTACCCTTATTGGTTCTGCTAAAAAAATGTAAGAAATGTTAATCAACATTAAATCATTTTTCAAAAAATATCAATAAATTAATAAGATAATCTCGATAAATATTGTAAAAAATCTGACACTGCTTTTAATATTCTTTGAAAAACTCGAATGTACCCAAACTCATATGCAATGATAGGTAGGGTTTTCTCATTCGGATGAACTTTGTTTATATTAAAAATGTCAGGCATTATTGCCCTGAGTAATGAAACACTAATGTCCGCCCGCTTATAAGTGAATCCATGAAGATAGCGGCATTCTAGCGGTGGAGCGGCAGCTGAAATGAAGAGGACTTTTGGGTACCGTTATCTCGAAAACTATCGATTTTTCGAAAAAAATTATAGAATCATTTTTGTAGATTACAAGGCGATCTTCATTTTTTGTCTAAACAAAAATTCTCCAATTCGCATATTTTGGCAAATATTAGCGGGAAATCCATTTTTCGGGCCTTGAGGGGCCATTTTCAGCCCTTTCCCACCTGTTAGTGTTAATAAACTTTTTTTCGCTCAAAAGCATCCTTGAGGACCTAAGAATTGCGTCACAAGGGAAAACTGTACAGATTTTTTTACAGCTTTATCCCTTCATGTACTGGGCTATAAAGTGTTTTATTACTTTCGTAGGCTTTTATTGGAGAAATCTCGATTTTTTTTTTATTTCTTCAGACTTACGTAATTTAGCCAACATTTCCCAATTCCAATATAATTATTCAAATTTTGAACACTTTTATGTTCAGAGCAAAATGGAAACGCACCGCTCGAAAAAAGCCAGTTTTAACCATAAAGCCATAGTTTAGAAATCTTTCCGCACTGCTTTCAAACTATATACATAAAAAAATGACATGTTTGTCACCTTTTTTTTGTTTACTTTTAGGAGATATCGTCGTCGCTGACGTCATTGACTCTGACAGTTGGAGATTGTGGCCAGCGGGAGACAAACGACTAATGGTTGACAAGCAGGTATACCGTAACTTGACAAATGTAACAGATGCAGATCTTGATACTGTCAAAAGAAACTTTGAATGGGTTGCCGATCAGTTAGACCATTTATTACCTCCAAGGTAATTGGGACATTTGGGACAAATTTTTAAGTGCTTTCGCTTACTTATTTAAATGAGTTTCGGCGATATTCAAAACAAGGTTAATAAAATAATATAAATTCTCCTGAAAGTATTTACTACGCGTATCACTGCGGCATACTCCATAACAACAAAGTTTTTTAGCCCCTTTCTAAGAGATAGCATTTTTTAATTTTGTCAAAATATTTGTTGTGTATGCATAATAACTACTTTTAAAGCTGCAACTTATATACTATTTGTTGTTTACCGAAACTTGACTACATAATGCAACTACCTCCACAGCTTGTCGGCCCCAGGATAAAACATCCCAAAATTCAGAAAGTTCACTATCATTTTTTACGGAAGATGTGTTTAAAGAAGATACAGTGTATTAAAAGCTGAAATTTTATGGAGGCTACTAAAAATTGAAACTCACAATACAATAAATAGCGTTGATAAAACTGTACCATTATTTTCTATAACGTTTCCGGACTCGCATGTTGCAAGAATGAGATTGGGCTTTACGAAAGCTTCATAGTTATATATTTTTGGTCTGGCTGAATATTTTAAAAATGAGTTTTTAACATACTATAAAACTCTAAAGCATTTCTCGATTTCATTTGATGAATCCCTCAACAAAATATCAAAAAAAGGGCAAATGGATCTTTCTATTCGCCTTTTCAATGATATAACAAGCCAAACAGAAACAAGATATTTGACCTTAGTGTTTATAAATGGTCGCCCTACGGCTGATAATTTACTTAAGCATTTGATTGAAGGACTGGAAACACTAGAATTAAGTCCAAAAAAAAAGATTCATATTTCTATGGATGGTACAAATGTCAATTTAAAACTAAATAGACTTTTAAAAGAACATTTGGACGACAAGAAAGCTCTTCTTGATATGGGAACATGTGGACTTCATGTGGTACATGGAGCTTTTCAAAGTGGCCACAAAGCTAGTGGGTTGAATGTAAATGGGTTCTTAACGGGAATATTTTTAAGGATTCGCCATCTTAATATTATGTTATTATTTAAATTTAAAGTTTTCAAATGTTTATGTTTTGTTATTAACCATTACAAAGCTTAGTTGTTTGTGGAGCTGTGTTCTTTTTTAAAGCAGGTAATAAACTGTGTTTTAATATTAAATGTATTTTTAATTTTTCTGAATGAGATATGAGATCTGATGGTTAAGATGTTTTTTACACATATATTTCTGTAATATTATCCAACTGCACCCTACCCATGGTTAAAAAAACTAATATTCATATTATATCTCTCAAAAAGGGCAGAACAATTAAGTAAAAAAAACTCTTAATTTTTTTCAGCTTGGTTTTGAATCTTTCTTTGTTTTTCCTGAATAATTCCACAAATTTTACCTTTCTTTTTATGGGTCATTGTTCAGGTTATTTTTATTTCTTTTTAAACTCCCTTTTTGGTTGGATTTTTTTAAAGTCAGGGGAATTAGTTTTTAGATTTTAGTGAGAACCGTACCTTACCTTAATGAATGTATATTTTTTTTTTTTATGTACTATTGATTTATTATTATCAGAGATAAATAAATAAATAATAATAATAAAGATGTACATTACATACAATGTTAGCTTCATTCCACATGGCCAGAATTAATTTATTTTTAATACCCAAAATGGGCAAAACAAACACTTTTAAAAAATTTTAATATTTTTTTTACATTGGTTTTAGTTATTTTTTTCTTTTTTTGTTAATTAATCAGATAATTCACAACTTATAGAATCTTCTGGTACGGATTGTATAAAATTCGAGGAAACACACTATTATAATCAATTACTTTTACTGAAAAACTTTATCATAATTTTGTAAGAACTGAAAGTCAGGAATGTCAGGAACTTGATTAGAATTTAGAGAACTTTATAATCTCAATAACTGGCGATGCCTGAAAAAAAATTAAAAAAACACAAAATCAGAATACTTTCCTTTCAGGGCGTTTTTTATTGTTTTTTTTATTATTTTTTTTAAAACTCTTATGTTGTTTATATTATGTTTATTATTTTTTAAAAATAATTCCTTTTTTAAACTCCTCACATCAAGGTAAACCCATTTTTAAATTAATGGGTTGTTTCACCAATTCTTTTTTAAATAATATATAGGCACTTTTTTTTCTTTTTTTATTTATTTATTTATTTATTTACAGTAAAGTACACTAAGGGATGAATCCCTAAAATGGTACAAAATTAATATAAAAAGGAAATAACATACAAAACATAAAAAAACTTAAAATACATACAAAATAAAAAAGTTTACAATACTTGTAACTGCACTACATACAATTGTTCCATTAAGTAAATACTCGATAAGGGTTTAAAAATTTAATCTTAAATCAGACGTCGCCAAACCTTAGCCATCCCTTAAGAGAATATAGACCAATATTAAAGATGTCACAATTGTGATAAAATAAGTTATAATTTTGACACATGCGGTCAATAAACGTGTTTTGACCATAATTGGTCCTATGTCCTTTCACGAAGAAGAGGGAGGTGTGACGAGTTCGACGCCTGGGAACCAAGAAATCCGACCATACTCAGCAGATCACTACAGTGAATCATCCCAATAACCAGTTTATAAAGAAACAAGAGGAGAGCTTGTCTACGTCTATTCTCCAGCGTGCACACCACACAGAAGCAATCTAGTTTCATAGCAGACGTCTTGATACGGAAAACGATATTTAAATAACAAATATTTAATAAATTTATGTTGAATTCTTTCAATCCTATCGATATGGCAACATAACGGGCTGCCAGATAACTGAGCAATATTCGAGTACACTTCTACCAAGCAGTTATACAGTGACATAATGGCCTTCGTGCAGGTGAAGTGTCGGAATTTCTCTTGATGAAGCCCAACATTCTGAATGCTCTGCATACGATTGTGTCAATATGAAGGTTATAACGATAAGCTTCGTCAAAAATTACACCCAAGTCATTCACTGTGGAAGAAGTTTTCAGGATTGAGTCACCAATTTTATAGACATTATGGGTGGTGCAAGAGATTTTGTGAAATGGATAGTAGTACATTTCGCAATATTAAGGAAAGAGAATTCGCTTCACACCATTTTATAAATCGATTTAAATCGGATTGTAAAGCATAACTATCGGCAGTGTCGGAGGTGAAGAATTTCAAATGATCTGCAAATAACAAGCAGTTAGTTATTTGTAAAGCAAGATGTGACATCGTTAATGAACAAAAACAGTACAGGACCGATGTGGAGCCCTGTGGCACCCCGACGTCACTGCTATGTCTCGAGATATCGAGTTTAGCACAACACGTTGATAATGGTGATCTCAGTAGGAACGAGCCACTTTAAGTAACTCCCCGAAATACCGATATCAGAAAGCTTTCTCAGAAGCAATTCATGACACACTGTCAAAGGCCCTGGACAAATCTGTATAGACAGCGTCAACCTGGCGACCAGCCTCAACTGAAGAAAAAAGATAGTTCTGGAAAGAGCGAGATTGGTTGCCGTAGAGCGACCACTATAAAAACCGTGTTGTAAAGGAGAAATATAATCTTTATAGGTGGAGAATAGCTCATCCGTAATGATGTCTTCGAATAATTTTGGAATCGTAGAAATGATCGAAATGCCTCTGCAGTTAGTTACATCAGCCCTATTTCCCTTTTTGTAGATAGGCACAAGGTTAGAAAACTTCCAAGCAGAGGGAAATATCCCCTTATCAAAAGAACCTTGAAAAATTGCACAAAGAGGAGCAGACAGTGTGTCGCAGCAGCCCTTAAGAGGGCTGGCGGTAATCCATCAGGACCTGCACTTTGCTTGGAATCAAGACCTCTGATTCTGGAAGCAACCTCACTAACAGCAAATGTATGATGTGCCAACGCTGAAGAAAATGGAACTGGTCCAGACGAGTCAACACCAACGCTGCCAGGCACAGAATAGCACGTTTGAAAGTGTTCTGCAAAGGCTGCAGCTATTTCAGATGGATCTCTGAGCTCCAAACCGTTATATGTCATTAAGTTGGGCAACCCAAAACTTTGTTTTAAATTTTTAATATACGACCAGAAATATTTTACATTTTCAGGCGTAAGCAGTTCGGACTTTGTGACAAACATCATATAACACCAGTCGGTACGAAATTGCACCTCACGTCTTTTACTGGAGTAAACCATATAATCGGAAAGGCAAAGTGTTCTTTTTTTAATTTTTATATAATTTATTTTTCTCGGTTATAAGTTTTTGGAGCGTGGCGTCGAACCAAACGGGATATTTGTTGCCCTTTATACGCTTTTTCGGAACAAATTGAGTTATACCATCTTCAACAATGTCGTAGAACCGTTGCACAATCGCGTCAACGTCGTCGTAGCAAGTTTCCTCAGTATTATGAATTGTTATTATCAGGGCGCTATTCTTCCTTTATATTTAGCAAATTTTCGCAAATTACTTTTTTTACATATTTATATAATTTTTTATTTACAGTGATCACTTGGTTGTCATAATTATGGGCAGTCCCAGCGACAAAGACCATTGCAACAAAATCAGAAAATACTGCGAGGATTTGGGATTGAACGTTGAAATCAGAGTGTCATCTGCTCATAAGACTACCGAGGGCACATTAAAAATTGTCAGCCATTATGAATCTTTAAACATTAAAATCGTATTTATTGCCGTGGCTGGACGATCCAATGGATTGGGACCCGTTATTTCGGGAAATACCGATTTTCCGGTAAGTAGGAAGTCTAAAATGAGTCAAGGAAAAATGAACACCTAAATTTAGTTTCATTACAGTATTTTTTGAAATTAACAAAAGTTTTAGAGAACAGATAACATTGTTATGTATTTTGATATCTTTTGCCGTTACTTGATATTGTTATGTGTTTTTTGTATCTACTAAATTTAAGTTAGGCGTCACAAACCGGGATCCCGGAATTCGAAAATACTGGTATTTCGGACCAAATGAAGGACTGTATTCATTTCACAAAAACCGAGATTTTCGGTATTTTCGGATTTTAGTAAAAATAAAATTCCTATTCGCTGTATAGAGAACCTGCGTGACCTTCTGATTATGCACTAGCGCTTATGGTGGCAAAATTCAGCATTTAGTATGTGAGAGAATTTGAATTTTATGCTGATCGCTGTAGTAATTATAAATTAATTATTAAAATAAAAATGTCAAACATTGCAATTATAAAGATTGGGTTTTAAAAAATAAATGGCCCGGATTTACTGATAAAATCGGTGAAAATTTATTTCTAAGTAACTATGTAAAAAATGTTGAAGAATGGAATTCTGGAAGTACTAGTTTAGGTAAAATTAAAAAAAAAAAAAAGATTAAAGTAGCCAACTTTGAAAATTAATATCTTGATTACTACAAATCCTAAAGACTTTTACCTAAAACCATTTTAGAGTATATTCTTAATAATATTTATTGTTTCAATAAGTTATTGTAGTATATTTATGTATTAAATTTGTAAAGACTACAAAGAAATAATTAATAAAATATTACATTATTCGTAAGTCAGTATTGAAATCCATGTTTATAAACAGCTCATCCCCACGTACGAACCTACAAAACTAAAGAGGAATGCGCCACTAGTTCTTACGCAGGTTCTCTATTAATAATTGTATGTGTAAATAAAATGTAAAAAAATAAATAAAATTTGTAGTTAAGTTTTAAAGTTTAAACAAAATAAAAAGTGCGCGCAATTTTAATTTTACGTTTTTAATAAAGCTAATTACAAGTGATAATTGATTATGTGCGGCACGTGATATCCAAATGTCATTTCATCGTTCATGGATCAACAACAATAATGCCATACTAGGGGGCAAGCCACAATGGTCATTTATAGCATTCAGTTATTGGTTTTCTTTTGTATATTGTGGTTAGCGAAATTTATTGTTATTGTATTCAGGGTTGTAACGGAGGCGGAGGCGAAGGTGAAATTTGAAGTTGAAAAAATAGAAATTCACGATTTATTAAAGTCAAAAATATTTATTTCATATGGGTAAATAACGTAAATACATGTACAATGTTCATGGTACGCTTTTATAAATAAACTAGTAATCAAAATTTAAGAAGAGGCAGCCAAGGCCGCGTCGCCTGCGTCGCTTCTTGCGCATTGTATGTTATCGTGAATAAACCTCCGTAAAAACTCCGCATACATTTTGCGGAGGCGGATGCGGAGGTTGATTCTTTGCGGAAGTTTCGCAGTAACGGAGGCGGAGTTCCGTTACAACCCCAATTGTAATCTTTTTCTTGGATGTTTTTTATTGCCCGGTTTATATTTTACTTCGATTTTTTTTTAAAGTGGGTTTATTTCTTTGAGGTTAGGGTTTTATTGCCTTACTAGATGAAAAGCCTCTCTGCGCCAGGGCGATTGACACATTAAGTAGCCTCTGTCTCCGTAAGACGCCTTCCGTACGGCTAACGGTAAAAAACACTTTTGCTCTATTTTGTCCCGGGGCGAAATTTAAAAACGCACTTCGTTAGGTTCTAGACTCACTGCTAAAGACTACCACTGTGCCAAATTTCATAATTTTATCTCAAGCCATAGCTTCAGAATCACGTGGACAGAGAAATAAATATATATACCTACCTACATATAAATATGTCCACATTAGCAAATTATATATAGTATATAGATTGTGCCGTGACTGATTTAAAACACCGATATTTATTGTATCATGCTTCATAACTAAGCAAAAAGTTATTTTGATACAATTTTAAAGCCTTTTTTACCACAAGGATTTAATGGTGTTTGACGGGTTTGACACAAAACACAAAAAAGGTTTGTTGTTGATCCACGAACTTCTGGTGACGTCACAAGCACTTGCTCAATTAAATCAAAGATTAGGTATTTATACCTAATCTTTGATTAAATTTTATGTTTGATTAGAAATTCTACCCTAGTCAGAGTTAATAAAATGGTTAGTTATGGTTCAAACATTTGAGCAATATTATCCAATGCTTTGGGAATGTTTTATGTTTAGTGGGTTTTTAGTTACTTTGATTTATATCATCTTTATTTTTAGGTTATCAATTGTCCGCCAGTAACCAAGGACGATGTTGACAGAGACATTTGGTCAAGTCTTAATGTACCAAGTGGTCTTGGCTGCACGACTGTAGTCTACCCAGAAAGTGCTGCATTGGCTGCAGCTCAGAGCATTTCTCTAACCAACTATATTGTATGGTCCAGGTTAAGAGTAAAAAGGTTGAACAACTACAAAACTCTGCCTGAAGCTGATGAAGATGTCAGGAATAAGTAAACGTTAAACATAACATCAAAGTCCATGTTATAATGACATTTTGTCAATAAAGTCAAATCAAATTAATCAACATATTGGTTTATTTGTTTTTGCTTTTATAGGTATTTGTTATTTGACTATGGATGGGGTACAATATAAATGTTCTCTATAAAATTGTTAAATTGATCTTTCTAGATTTAGTTTTTTTTTCAATCCATTTTTTTACTGTATGCATTTTGTTAAATAAAATTATTTATACAATTTTTGGACTTATTTATTGTTATAGTTTGAAACTTAAACTGCGCAAGGTTATTGAAGCTTGTAAAATAAAGCAAAAATATAAAAAAACAATATTTAGAGATACAGGTTGCTTCATGAAAACATAAATATAAAATACAATAAGTCAAACTTAAAACATGCTTTTTTGTCATAGAATATTAAAATATCATTGACTAAGCCATACTTATTGACTGTCAGCCCATGAAAGAAAAAAAGGACCAATTGTACCCAGTATGCCTGTATGCCCTTTTAAATAGAGAATATTAACTATGCGCTGATCATTTATTGATAGGTTTTACAGTACAGTCTATTACGAAACTAATATTAAATATATAAATAATTTAAATACGTTTAAGGTACAAACACCTAAACTAAAACAATAAACGGCGGGGAAGCGCAGACCAATTAGCACGTAGAGCGAGAGAGAAAGGTTGGCGCTTTCTCTCTCGCACACTTGTTCGCACGGCCCATTGGCGAGCCCGCCTTTAAGTAGGTTTATGCGCTCGAAGGTGGCAACTATTTTAGTGCACCTTTGAACAGCGTGCCAGAGAGAGAAAGCGCTGTTACAGTATAATCTTTTTCTTTCTAGTGCTGCGTGTCGACGATGTATATATAGCCCTCGCCGCCAAACAATCAGCACACGGAGCGAGAAAGAAAGGAATTAGACTTCTTAGCGCTTTCTCTCTTGCAAGCTGTTCGTACTGCCGAGCAGCAAGGCTGCCTCTAGAAGGTATATTCTCGAAGGTGCGAGGCTCTAATAACGTATATTTCAATATATCCCTAATGTTTATCGTTTGGCTCTCTAATAACTGTAAACATGGTTGCCTATAAAATCAAACATAACCTAACTTTATTTTAAAAATAATGTGATTTTTATAAAACAAGAAAAAGTTTTTATTTTAAAAGGAATGTCTCAAAAAATTCACATTCGTAGTGCCTCCGCCTCTAATAGAGTTAGGCCCTTAGCTTCAACCGAAAGATATCATAAAATTTTCACCCCAGGCGAAGTTGTATTAGATGCAGCCGATACAAATTTTGTAAGGTAAGTGTATTTTCAGACCCTTCTTTTCCACTGGGCACTCTGGGAAAGTGCCCAGAGCCACACGATCTATGGGGTCCCCTAGCTCCGGTCAGATCACCAATGTAACCGAAATAACAGACGATAGTAAAATATTTGTTTTTTTTATGATTAGGTTATACAAAGTAAACCTACACCTAAAACGTTTTGCCTGCAATAATAGAATAGAATAGAATATAACTTTATTTCAGATTCTGTCTACATAATACCTATTTACATAGGTATCGTAGGAACACAAAATGAAATGACGTCACAGATATTTACAAAACTAAGTTAATAAAATAGTCTTCCATTATCATGGTAACAGGGGCCCCATCATTCTCCTAAAGTGACCTGTGGGGTGTGGGGGACCTCCAAAAGGTAAAAGACAGCCCTGTGTATTTTGTGTGGATTAATGTAATATAATAAAATAAAACACTTATGTTGGAGTTACTTAAGTTCTTGATTTTGTCAATATTGAGTGAGAGTTTATGTTAGTGTTTAAATAAATGCTTGACTAATGCTTTCATTTTTTGGGGAATAGACAATAGCCGAGTCGCCAAACTGTCAATTGCTAGCATTTTTTGTGTGAATATGTAAAATATATACTAAAAAATATATAAATTAAAATGCCCTTTGTGTTTTATTACCCACTGGACAAACATTCCTTGCTATAAAAATAAATCCAGAATATAAAAATTATTAAAGTAGCTAAATACAATTATAAAATGTAAGTAGCTAATAACAGAACTTAGGGGAATTATTGTGGAAGTACAAACTGAGATCAAGGACAAAACAATATATTGGGAAAGAGTTAAACGAAATTCGATTGCTTTTGAAGGCCATGCAGAGGAGGTAGAAGAAGAATACAAAAAAGATATACAGGAGCAGCAGTTAAGAATAAGGGTCCTGGAGGAGCAGGTCGCTGAAGAATGTAAAAAGAGGGTCAATGAGATCGAGGCAATAAGGATAAGAAGTGAAGATATGGAAGAACAGTACAGAAAATCTGAAGACACTCTTACAAATAAGATCAAAATGCTGGAGAAAAGCATTCAGGAAATGACAAAAAGGGAATCGGTATTAATAGAGGAGAAGGCTAAGATGAATAAGAGGGTAGAATCATATAAAATGAAAATTAAAGAACTAGAACAACATCTGCCTGCAACCAGTGGACAGGACCAAGCGATCAACAATGAGCAGAAAGCAGACAAAGCTACCCAAAGTGAGTTGAGTTCCAATGAAATAGACGTAGAGAGGAAAACCATAGAAAAAAATAATAAAATTATTTCTGATCTCCGAAAACAAATATCAGTCATACAAGACACATTAAGAGAAGAAAGAAAACAGCATTTCAATTTGGACGAAGAACACAGGTCGTCAACAGTGGAACTGAGGGCAAAGATTGGAAGAATCAATGTTATGAACGATAGCCTTAAGAAAACCTCTGATAGTCTTAAAGTACAGAACAAGAAACTGAATGAACAAGTGCAACAGCTTAAAATAGGGGACAAGGTAATTGAACCAAGTGTAAATGAACCAAACAAAACATATAACAATTCCAAAAGCAATAATAAATTTAAGCGGCGCCAAGTCTTGTTCTTAGGAGGAAATGATTCATACAATACATGGAAAATCTTTAAATCTATAGCAGGAAATACCTATGATACAAACTGCCAGTACTCAGAAAGTAACTTATTCGAAGGTATCATAGATTCCCATCCGCTAGTATCAAATAAACTAGATAAACATGACTACATAATAATATTTGCTACAAACGAAAATGCAAGAAAAGGAAAGGTCATAAAAGATCAGGTTTTAAAGGACTTAATAAACAAAACCCAAAACACAAATTTAATAATTATAGGAGCACCATTAGTAAAAGATAAACCTATCTTAAATAATTTCATTCATCAACAGAACCAGCAAATATCATGTATTTTCCGCACCAACCAGAGAGCTCATTACATAGACTGCAATAAAATAATCAATCCATACTATATTAGTGATAGAAGAGGACAGTTGACAACAAACAAGGAAAAATGGATTGTACTCAAATATATTCACCAAAATATAATAAGTGACACAAAGGGTAAAGCTCCTGCAACGAAAGATAAGGAGAAAACTGAACAGGCAATTAAACAAGAAAAGAACCTGCACAATTATAACTATAAAACAAGGAATGCGTCATCACTAGAAATCCCAAAACACAGAACGACCACCTTTGAAAAATCACCCCATTATTCTTGCATTAAAATCTACAATAGAATGCCGGATTACATTAAAGAATCGAGGACCCTAACCATATTTGGAAAAGACTGAAAGAATGTTTATACATGAACGTTTTTACAGTTTTTCGAGTTTTTGGAAGTGAAGTCTTAGTATAGGTTTCAACTTGCTAGTTTTGTTATATTGATTGTATTGTTTGTGCCTTTGTCAGCCCCTTTTTTAATATTTGTCCTGTCTTTATTACATTTTAATCTATGTTAAGCTTATCATATTTTATTTTATTTTATTTTACTATTATGGTATATTATTTTTGACCTGTCTAATGCCATGTATATGATCTTTATAGACTAATAAATGATTGATTGATTGATTGATAGACCAATGTTACCATAGTATAACCGAAAGAAAAATACACAACTGTTATAGTAGCTATTTCTAGGTAGGTAAGTAGGTTTAAAGTGAGTGGGTATAACATCCTTCCACCGCGACCGATCGGTCTATTGTGACTCACACCTTTTTATATTTCTCCCACCAGGTCAAGACTCCTAATAAATCTGATGATCCTGTTGGGAAAGAGATCTTTCACCTCCCCCGGCAACAAGGTGTCATTGCCGAGGATTGTGAATCTTAGTCGTGCCATTGCTGGGCACAAACACAGTATGTGTTCGTGCCCAGCACGTTTCTAACTCTAGTCTTAAATATCTCTAAACAACATGTAAATAAATCAATAGCCTGAAAGTTTTTATCGTAGTTTTTCATTATTCGGTTTACAAATGGTTGATGTTCATAATTTGTTCTATGATACCCATTGTAAAAATTCTTGAGCTGAACTAGTGGTTCTCTAGTATCCGAAAAGTAAAGCCCAGTAACTCCTAAATTTATTATGCCAATAACAGTTTTATATAAAAACACAGCTTGTGCAGTCTTCTACATTTTTTAAGACTTTCAAGACCGAATTGAATCCTTAAGAATAGGGAACATTTTTTTTAAAGAATCTCAATTTGTATATTAAAAACTTTGTAAATCTATTTTGAACTCCTCTAATTGTTCTATTTGGTGTTTTATAACAAGGACACCATAAAATCCCACAAAAAAAATGGTTGTACACAGACTAAAATCCCAACATTCTTAAAAAACTTTCAAAAGAAATCCATCAATATGCTTACTAAAACTTAAGTCATGGCTAAAAATTATCCAAATCATTAAAATTATTTACAGATTCTCGATTACATTTTTAATTAAGGATACATTTATACAGTACTTTTACATTTACAAAAACGCAGAACTTACAATTATCGATATTCAGTTGTAAAAGACTAGAGTCACATTTGACTAGATTAATTAAGTCTTGAGTATTTTTAAATCCTCCAAAGTTTTTAAAAGTACAAAACAGTTTTAAGTCTTTAGCATAGAGTAGAATTTACAGTATTTAAAGGCAAAAACTAATCATTTATAAAAAACAAAAAAAAAAATTTATAATTTGGGGCCCTTGTGGCACACCTGAAGTCACTTTACTTTCACGAGACACTATACTTCCGACCTTCACAATTTGAGTCCGATTCGAGAGGTACAAACTTATCCACTTAATATAATCAGGGGCCATGCCCATCGGAAATACTATTTCCAAAAGAAGTCCATGATTAACCCGATCAAATGCTTTAGATAGATCGGTGTAGATCAAGGGTGGTAAACTTAACAAGGAGTGCTCGATTTTTACTATTTGTCCGCAGATATAGGTTATGTTTGGACGTCACCCGTTTGCCCATTTTGCCCATTTTGACCAAAAGGCAGATTTATTTTATTAATTTTTGTTAAATATTCAACTTTTAAAAACTATTTTGGATATGCACTTACTATTAGAACTGTAATGTATAATATTTTAAAAAATTAAGACTTTATATTACTTGTAAACAAAACAAACAGGCAAACAGATTACGTCACAAATACCGAATTGACATTTAAATTGGTTTATATGGGCTTAAATGGGATCGAGCACTCCTTGTTAGGTTTATCACCCTTGGATGTAGATCACATCAACCTGTAATCCATCCTCAACACTATTACACAAATAATCATGGAAAATGCCGAAATTAGTAGCAGTCAATTTTCTCTTATTGCTGCTCAGGTGAGATTTGGTTCAAAATCAAATAGATCTTTTGGTTATTAAAATAAATACTAAGTGAATATACACCGCGTTCAAAATTAAAAAGGCACTATTCCTATTTTTTTAATTATAAGAGATACAAGTTTGGTTAAATTAGCAAAGTTGTGTACATTTTAACGCTGATTACATTAACGATAAAAAAAAAAACAAATGAACATCAAAACAGTTATTCACAAAAATATACTTTTTTTAAATGCAACACCTTGTATTTGTTACGTTAGTTCGAAAGAGAATTCAATTTTCTATATAATTAGTTATTTTAATTTTTTTCCAAAAAATGAAAAATATGGAGTTATTTCAAGTTAAAAAGTTTTTCAAACTGGACTCAGGCAGCCATAAATTTTTAAAATCGCATTTTTTTACAAATTATCGTAGTATGCTATGCCCAAAAAAAAAACAAAAGATAACATGTGTATGGGCCCCGATGTTCTAGTGACAACTAGTAAATCATAAGGCAACAGTTCCTTTATGCTACAGTTGTTTAAAATGTTGTCATTTGGAGACGTTTGATATGAAAGAATGCTACATAATTTGCTAAAAAAAATGGCATCAGGCTTTGGAGTGAAACTATTTCCAGAAAGAAATATGCCAAACAGAAGATATTTTTTACCCTTTATCGAAAGTTTCAATCAAACAAAAGTGTTTCTTAAGCGTAGAAATTGGGAAAACCTTTATAATTAATCAACAAACAGAAATTAATGTTTTGGCATATTTAAAAGTTTATGTGAAACCCACAAGAGACTGTAGGTGATCTATGCTAAGGAACCATTATTAAAATTTAAAAATAATAATTATGTACCCCACAAATACATACCTACACAAACTTTGTTGTAGGTAATTACAAAAGGTGTATAAACTTTTTGCCAATTGTTTGTAAATGCTGCTATAGAAAATCCAAACTTTTTCCATTAATTCTTTGAAGCAATGATACTAACTTTAGTAATAGAGGCATGTTTAACCAAAGAACCAACATTATTGGAGCTTTTAATCTCCTGCGCCATCATCCTTTCAATCCACAAAGGATTTTTTTTGCTTAAACGTATGGTGTCCTCATTGGATCAAAATTGTTGGACCTGTGTTTTATAAGGGTTTTTAACAGGCAAACAATATCTGAATTTACTAAGAAATGTGTTGGGAGGATTTTTTGTTAATGTTTGTTTAATGTTACTTAGTTGTGCGTTATTGTTAAAAAAACTGAAACAGATGTTTATTATTTACCCAAGTAATTCAAAGGTTTGACAAATTATATCCTTTATGGAGGACTTTATTTAAATTTGGTTTCTGACATGGCATACTACGATATAATTTGTACAAAAAATGCGATTTTAAGAATTCCATGGCTGCCTGCGTCCAGTTTCGGAAAATGCATTTAAATTGAAATAACTCTGCTTTTTTTATCATCTGTTAAAACTAATTGTATAGAAAATTAAATTCCCTATCAAATTAACGCAAAAAATACAGGGTGTTGCATTTAAAAAAAAAAATATATTTTTGTGAATAACTCGGAAATCTGATGTTCATTTTTTTTTTCTGTTTTCGTCATTGTAATCAGCGAAAAATGTACACAACTTTGCTAATTTAACCTGACTTTATCTCGTATAATAAAAAGTTAGCAATAGTGCCGACTTAATTTTGAACATGGTGTATAGTATATCTATAACAAATACTTAATAAAAGTTAAGTCAGTTACAGTTATTAAAGTTCTTGGTTTTTAAAAATAATTAATTAAAATTATTATATAAAAATCTTAAGAATATTTGCTATGGAGAGTAGTGCTATATTATATTAAATGCTTTAAAGTTATCCTAATTAAAAGAAATTAATTAAAATCAAGAACAAATTTGAGTTAGAAATTTGAGAAAAATAATTTAAATTCTAAGTCCGCTAGAGAAACCTCACGTTACAAACGATTTTGGAGCAAAACCCCAGAGAAAGTAATCAAAAGGATTGAGGTATTGACTTTTCACAGGCCATTGTATCGGGTGTCCAAATAAGAAAGGACGCTGGCTGTATCTCAGAAAATGTTTATCGCACAGCGTTGGGGAAAAATATTTTCAGTAAACGTGGACAAGAGGAATAGCTGGAAATTATTTTCAAGTTTCTAAAATGGCCGCTAGGGGGCGTAACTGCTATCTTGAATCTAAAAAAGTGATGTTTCTGTGAATTTTGCTTCATTAACCTAACAAAAAATTACCTACTCTTTAAAGTCGAGGATAATTTAAACCTTTTTTGTTTAACAATATGCTGTATCTCTAAAAATAAAGTGGTGGGGGGTATTTAAATGTTTCCGTAAAAAACACCCTGTATCTTCGAAACAACTAAGCCGATTTTAACAAATTTGGGCTAATTGAAAAGAGCTATTCTTGGGCTTCAAATCTTAAAATATTTAAAGTTTTTTTAGTTTTACATGTCGCCGCTAGAGGGCTTTTTTCGACATTCCGACAGAAACGGTTAATTTTCTCAAAAAAATTAAATGCATTGGTGTAATTTTTTATTTTTTGAAACAGCAGCTAAATAATGCCTAAATAAACTCGTGAAAACCGCATCCCGATATCTTGTTTCTTACCTAAAATTTAGAACAAAGAAAATTTTATACGTCAATATCTCAAAAACTGTAAAAGCTACAAGAAATTTTATAAAAGATAAATTTGTATTTTTACAAAACTTCTAATTTAAGTTAAATAGTATTTTCATCTAAATGCAGAACTTTGAGTTATAACCAAAAAGCAAATTCTAGGGGGTATACCTTTAAAAATCCTGAAAAATTCTTTTTTTTTTAATTATAACTAGTAAATCATTCATTTGACGAAAAGATCATATAACCCAAATTAAAGGTTTGGTAAAAATACATAAATGTTTTATAATATTTCTTGTAGCTTTGATAGTTTTTGAGATATTGACGTATAAAACCCAAAAGGAAAGAAAAAAAGGGTATCGAGATCGGTTTTCGCGAGCTTTGAACAATATTTAACTACTTTTTTTTATCAAAAAAAAAATCCAATGCATTTTTTTTTTTTTGAGAAAATATCCATTTCTTTTTGGAATGATAAAAGCCCTTTTAGCGGCAATTTAAAACTAACTAAACTTCAAATATTATACCATTTATAGCCCAAGAATAGTTCTTTTTAATTTAGCCCAAGTTTGTTAAAATCGGCTTAGCCGTTTCGAGTACAGGGTGTTTTTAACGGAAACCTTTAAATCCCCCCCACCACTTTATTTTTGAGATACAGCAAAAAAGGTTCAAATTATTTCGACTTTAAAAAATCGGTATTTTTTTAAGGTTAATATGAAAATCACTTTTTGATTCTTTTTTTCGCCCCTAGCGGTTTAAAAAAACGAAAAAATTTTTTCAGCTATTTTCTTGTCCACTTTTACAAAATATTTTTCCCCCAACCTGCGATAAACATTTTCTGGTACAGCCGGCGTCCTGTCTTTAACCCCCGGGCCGGTCTTCGATTTAAAATCCTTTTTTTTTTTTAAATTTTAGGTATAATTATGGCAATTTTGGCATAATAATTTTAAAGAATTTATTACTATTATTACTTTTAATATTTTATTTTAGAGGCCTGGTACTTATGAGCAAGACAAACCAAAGCTTCCGTTGCAGGCGTAAAAGTAAAAGTAAACAAACTAATTTCAGTAAAGCCGTTAAAAAGCCGATACGATGGTCAGGTGGGTGAAGTACTGGTCGGTAGGATAATTGAAGTACAGCAGAAACGTTGGAAAGTGGACACAAATTCACGATTGGACTCGGCATTACTATTGTCATCTGTTAATTTGCCTGGGGGAGAGCTAGTAAGTTTTATTTATATACAGGGTGTATGTTAGATGAGGCTGGGTTAAAGGTTGAGTAAGAACTTTTAGTTCTCCATTGTAATTTTGGCTTACAATTTATAGTTTTTCAAGATGGTTCAGATTACTGATATGATTGATAAACTTGTCTGTTAATAGGTTTTTAACGACCCTAGATGCTAGATAATCACACAGAATGTATGCTTGTTGGTTGAAAGCAAAGGATAAAAATAGGTTGTATGTCGAGGAGTATTAGTGGGACCTCAAGGGTCTTTCAAGGTGGGCTTTGAGCTCCTTTACTTTTTAACATTTATATGTATATACAGGTGTGGAAAGTTCAAAACCGAACATGGACGTTTTGCAAGTAGAACAAAGAAAACAAATAAACCACTAAAACAGAGTGAGATCGAATTTAAACTAGGACATACGCGCCAAAATACCTTAAACAGCGTAGCTCGACGAAGGTTGTCTTTGCCTGAATCCTATCTTCGCTGTTCGGGTTCGGGACAGCGCATCAACGTATCGACACATTGCAAAAACTTTTCTCTTCTTTCACACATTTAAAGAGGTTGTCCGTTTCTGTTTGATACATTACACTTTATCCCTATGTTTGGTTTTGGATTTTCCACACCTGTATAATACATTATACTATTAATTAAAAGAGTATATTTTTTATAGAGAAGACGATCAGTAGAGGATCAGCACATGATGAGGCAGTATCTTCAAGAAGGAGATTTAATAAGTGCAGAAGTTCAAAGTGTTTACAGTGATGGAACTCTTTCTTTACATACTAGAAGTTTAAGATATGGAAAGGTAGGAATACTTGTTTTTTATACCATTGTTTTTGCAATAAAATTATCCCTACTTTGGTATAAAATTTATTTTGTAAGGAGATGGGTAGGTAGGTAGGTAGGTTTAAAGTGAGTTGGACTTTTTACGCCCTCCACTGCGACCGCTCGGTCTATTGTGGCCCACCCTTTATATTTCTCCCAATAGGATCGGACTTTTAATGAATCCGACAGATTGGGGAAGTTCTTACATCTCCCTTACTCGTGTCGCTACCGGGCACGAGCACAATGTTTCTGTTTCTCCTGGAGAGTATGACGAGCGGACGATTATATCCATCATGGCGTCCTCTCCCGGTCTAATGACTGGTAGACCGGGGCCTTGTTGCAGGAACCAGATGTTTTTCTGAGGCCGCATCACGGCCTTATCCTATGAAAACTCCTATCCGCTTTCTCTTTAAACCAGGGAACCCTTTTTTCCTATAAAGGCGGTTCTGTCCGCCTTCTGTTTGATTCAGGGAACTCTTCTTAAGCACCTGTTTGTTCGGGATGGATTAGCCCTTTCCGCGAAACAGGCGCCGGGGACTTTTGGGACCTTTTCGAAACGGATTCACCCGTTTCGGTCGGCGCCCCTTTGTCTGCTTATGCCCTGAGTGGCACCTCTCGAAAAGGTTTATCCGTTTCGGTCAACCTTTGTCACTTTTTTCCCTATGAAAGCGGTTCTGCCCGCTTTCGTTTGGACTAGGGAAGTAATATCCACCACGGCAGAACCCCGCAACCGCAGTAAGGCTAGATACTCTGAGGGTCGCCCTGTATCTCAGAGGCACCGTTGGAGACACCTGTTTAAGGCACAGGATGTCATTCACTCATCGCACGGTATGCTAACACCTTGAGTTAATGCCTCGTGTTCTCTTAGCTTGGATCCCGTTCCATACGCAGCCAAAAGAGTTGCCATGACCAGCAACTCTAGCATGTTCCAAAAGATCCTACTGGGCCCAACCACAACGACGATGTGTGAACACAGCGGTTGGGAAGGAGATGGGTGCACATTTTTATGTTGACATATTAGTTCTCTAGGCACTATACTTTTAATTGGTGCTTAGTTTTTTTATTAAGCAGATGAATGAAGACTTTAAAAAATAATTACTGTTATTTTAATTAATCATAATTTTTTAGGCAACTCATTCACAGTTCTATTATTTTGCATATGGATAAAATAGTATAATATTTTATATGGAGAAAAAGTGATACTTTTCATGACATTGTTTAACGCTGAACGGGTGAGGCTGGTAATAGAAAGCAAGCCTTGAAAAGTGACTTTTCCTCCAAAAAGAAAATATGAGCTGGGATTCTGTAAAAATATAAGTAAGAGAATGTCAAAATATTTCTAATACTGTAAGCAGAGGGGGTGAAGGATGTTCCTTATATGGATCCTGTACTATAAATAAATTATATTAAACAGTTACTACTTTTCTGAACGTCAGTTAAACCACCTTTAAATTGAATTAATAATACTCTTTACAAAACTTTACTATCTTCCACGACATGTAATTATTATAAGAATAACTTGAAAAAATAGTACTATCTTTTCTTTTTAGTTGGGGCAAGGCATTTTGGTAAAGGTATTCCCATCTCTAGTTAAAAAAAGCAAAATTCATTTCCACAACTTACCCTTTGGTGTTAGTTTAATCTTGGGTAACAACGGTTATATTTGGATAAGCCCACCTGTCAATACAAAGGATGAGAGTGAAGGAGCGTTTGTACAAAATTTAGAGGAGGTAATGTATCCACAATTAATTATATGATTTCTTTTTTAAAAATAAAAAGTTTTCCATGCTTTGAATGTAATGTCAAGTTTCGCATATGATAGTTATCTGACAGCAGACATATGAAATGTATATAATAGGGCAAAAAACAAAACAATTTAAAAAGTGTTTTTTTTTTAGTTTAGTTTAGTTTGAATTAAAAAATCTAAATTTTAATAAAAAATACTACGGGTTTTAAAAGTTTAAACAAAGACTTCTAAAAATTCACGTCACTTTTAGATGGCGAGGTGAATTCTTCTTTGGTCTCTTGTAGCTCTCGACGCACATGTTTACTCTTCAAAGGCCAAAATGGAAGTGATTATGTCTTTTATGATTTTTTTTTATCCATGGCTAATCTATTATTTGTTTACTAAACAAGAGTTTACCAAATAATCAAAATGTTCATTATGTACTAAGGAATAATGACTTCATTATTTCTGGTTTCTTTTTTTTTTCAAAATTAAACAAGAAATCTAAAACCTTGATTTGCAATACTATATACTAGAAATCAAAAAACACAGCTGGCTATGAAACAATGATCTCCTTGCATTTAAGTTATTTTGATCTAAAAACACGTCTAATAACTTTTTTTGTCTATTAAAAAAACTTCTCCAAATATTTTTTCAGAAAAATAATTGTACTTGCAAATTGGGGTTTTATACCCCGGATGGCTTTGCTCATGCATTCGCCAGCTCGCTCTCACCCCTCCAAACCTTAGCAAGAGGCGGGCAACCCTTCCGCATTGGTTACACCCCGTTAAAACGGGTTAAGAGCGGGGCTAGACACATTTCTTAGAACTCCGATGTAGTCGATTCGAAAACCCTATCGAAGCTCCCCGACTATTCAATTAAGGAAGCTATTCGAATGCACATTCAGTTGTCAGAAATGCAACAACAAAATCCAGATATAACCGGTTTCTTTCAGTTCCTTCTTTTGTCCTCACGAGCATGTGCTCTATACCGCCATTAGGTCAACGTCACCCGTGTGATTTCAAAAAGAAGTTCTATAGGAATCACTCCAGACTTCAAAACTACACTTTCATGACACTCTGAATGGTAGGGTAAGTTTTTCTTTATCCCCGACGGGGGAAAAAGCAGATACGTTCCTTACCCTCCCGGAAAAAAAAATGTAGTTTTTTTATCGACCGACCTCACTGGTCGGGGTCAAACAGAAAGGCAGAAAAAAATTTTCAATTTTTCTAGGAACCACAACATACCGGTATCATACTGGTATCACAGCATAACAAAAGTAGCCCCTTTATGATTTCAGAAAGTAGGTCATTTTTTTTTCGGAATTCAGCAACGTTTTGCTAAATAATTTGTCTGC
>JAHBCN010000897.1:206354-226852 GCA_019359885.1 Listronotus oregonensis
TGTTACAAAAAAAAAAGAAACTGATTTTCCAAAAAGGGGTGGAATTTTGCCAGATAATTAAAATTTAGTAAGGAACAATATACATTTTTTGGATAGACAATAATGTCAGCAAAGCCACATTTCACCTCAATGGAAAAGTAAATAAGCATAACTGCAGGTTTTGGGCAACAGAAAACCCTCGACAATATAACGAACACGTTAGAGATTCGCCAAAAGTCACAGTCTGGTGTGGTATGTCAAAGCAAAAAATTTATGGGCCATTTTTTTTCATGAACCAACTGTAACCTCTTGGACTTACGTTGATATGCTGGAAATATTTTTTTATCCCCAATTGCAAGAAGAAAATCTATTGAATTTCGTCTATTTTCAACAAGATGGGGCTACACCACATTATGCTAACATTACCAAGGATTCACTGACCAACGTTTTAAAAACCCGGTGGATTGGAAGAGGAGGCCCTATTTCCTGGCCACCTCGTTCACCAGATTTGACTGTTCCAGATTTTTTCTGTGGGGTTTGTGAAAGAGAGTGTTATAGTCCACTTCCCCAAAATTTAGAGCAATTAAAAATTAATATCCGAAACATAATAGAAAATATTCCTGAAGAATTTTTAGTCAATAGTTTTAATAAGTTTTTTCGAATTTAAATAAGTGCGTGGAAGTCGGCGGAAGGCATTTTCAACATTTACAGTAGTTTTTTAAAAGTAATGTAACCTTATTGTAACTATTATTTTGTGAATAACCTAAACCTTTGGCGATCCTTTTTTTTGTAACATATGAAGCAAATTTTAATTGTTAAATAATATTGTTGGTCGACATGCAGTCAATTTTTCGAAGGTCAATAAATACGTTGTTTTTTGAGATAACCATAGCTTGTGTTACATTTTTTAAAGGGGAAAGATTAAATTTTGAAAATATAGAAACATATACAGGTGTTCCATTTAAAATAACATAGTTGCCTATAATGGAAAATCGGCCATTTTTTTTTTGAGCTAATGGAATGTCACAATAAAATCGTGAAGGTACGAGAATAAACTTTAAAGAAATATAAGTGCATCTGCAAAAACCGCATCTTGATACCTTTATTTGTTCCAAAGTTATTCTCGATTAAAATGGGTCAAAATATGGCCGGCCACCCTGTATCTCTAAACAACATGTAAATAAATCAATAGCCTGAAAGTTTTTATCGTAGTTTTTCATTATTCGGTTTACAAATGGTTGATGTTCATAATTTGTTCTATGATACCCATTGTAAAAATTCTGAGCTGAACTAGTGGTTCTCTGAAGTATCCGAAAACGTATTAAGCCCAGTAACTCACTAGAATTTATTATGCCAATAACAATTTTATATAAAAACACAGCTTGTGCAGTCTCTCTACATTTTTTAAGACTTTCAAGACCAGCCAATTGAATCCGTTAAGAATAGGGAACATTTTTATATGAGAATCTCAATTTGTATATTAAAAACTTTGTAAACCTATTTTGAACTCTCTCTAATTGTTCTATTTGGTGTTGATAACAAGGACACCATAAAATGCTACGAACAAAATGGTTGTACACAGACTAATGGCTCTAATATTGTAGATGTTTAAACAGACTCGTCTTAGAAATCCCAACATTCTTAAAGCTTTCAGAGAAATGTCATCAATATGCTTACTAAAACTTAAGTCATGGCTAAAAATTATTCCCTAATCATTAAAATTATTTACAGATTCTACGATTACATTTTTAATTGAGTATACATTTATCACACGACTTTTACATTTATAAAAACGCAGAACTTTACATTTATCGATATTCAGTTGTAAAAGACTAGAGTTACAACATTTGACTAGATTCATTAAGTCTTGTTGTATTTTAATAAATCCCCCAAAGATTTCACTACACACTACAAAACAGTTTTAAGTCGTCAGCATAGAGTAGACATTTACAGTATTTAAAGACAGAAACTACATTATTTATAAAAAACAAAAATAAAATTGGGATTAAGTGGGACCCTTGTGGCACACCTGAAGTCACTTTAATTTCACGAGACACTATACTTCTGAGTCAGAAGCTTCTGACTTTCACAACTTGAGTCCGATTCGAGAGGTACAAACTTATCCGCTTGATATAATCAGGGGCCATGCCCATCGGAAATACAATTTCCATGATTAACCCGATCAAATGCTTTAGGTAGATCGGTGTAGATGACATCAACCTGTAATCCATCCTCAACACTATTAAACAAATAATCATGGAAAATTAGTAGCAGTCGATTTTTTCTTAAAAAATCCATGGTGCTCAGGTGAGATTTGATGTATAAAGATTTCAAATAGATCGTCGGTTATTAAAATAAATACTAAGTGAATATATAGTATATACTATAATAAATACTTAATAAAAGTTAGGTCAGTTAAAGTTATCAAAGTTCTTAGTTTAATTTAAAAATAATTAATCAAAATTATTATACAGGGTGTCCCACGACAAACCGACGCGGTCGATTTCTCAAAAACTTAGCAACAGAAAATTTAGATTTTTACTAATATCAATGAGAGCAACTCGTGTAAAATACTTTCAAGATGGTGGCATTTCCGTTTATACCGGAAGTCAATGCTAACTTCCTTATTTTTAATGGAACACACCATATATTATTGCATTTTTGGATTCCTCAGAAAATTCTAGATATATTTCGTGTATGATATGCTATACCTAAGTCTAACCTTTTCGACATATCTTGAATTTTATGTCCAAAATGACGTTTGCAGACCCCAAAATAAGGAGAAATTTGCCCCATACGGCATACTCCATTATTTAATTTGAGTTGAATTTCTTGTAAAAAGAGGCCCAATTTTGTGTATTGAGTGGGTTTTTTGGGTGTAAATTAATACAGGGTGACTAAAAATTAAGTACAAAATTTACCTGATAAAAAACGTAAAAAGTCAATTTTTTAAAATGGAAACCCCCTACTTTTATATTTTTATTCTATTTCGCATTAAAAAATAAGGTACCTTTGTATTAAGTGGTCTATTCCGAAAATGTATAGTTTTCAATTGACAATTTAACATTTTGTATTGTAAAAGTGCTATACGGCTCTTTAATTTTGTTATTAGTGGGCCATGACGGCGGGACGCGTCGAAAAAAAGACAATGAGAAAATCACTTTTAATTTGACAAAATTGGGTTTTTATTAGATATCAATTATGCCTAATTGTTTCTACACGCACCAAGATTATTTTGTTTGTTAAATCTTTGGGGTTTGCCCCCTTGGTTTTAAAACAATATTTCAAATCTAAAGTGACTTTCACTGATTTTCTTTTTTATTCTCCCATAAAAAAAAAGGTGAAATTTTAAAAACGAAATTTAATTTTTCAAAATAACATTTTTCGAATGTACTTAAAAAAGATTATTTTAATGCGAAATAAAAAAAATATAAAAAGGGGATTAAAAAAATTGATTTGACTTTTTACAATTATTTTTAAATTTTATCACCCTTAAAATTACCCCCCCAAAAATTCCCAATATACAAAATTGGTTTTTCAAAATTCAACTCAAAAAAAGATTCCTTAAAAATCTATCCTTATTTTGGGGTCTTTAAAACAACATTCGAGATACGTCGAAAACGGTTAACAGGTATAAATTTATCACAAAAAATTTTCAAATTTTCAAAAAATCAAATATTTGGATTTCCATTAAAAAAAAAGGAAGTTAGCATGGACTTCCCAGCAAGTCCACTATCTTGAAAAGCAGTTTTATCATAAAAAACAAATTTTTAAAATTTTCCGTTGCTAATTTTTGGTGCCCTGGTTCTAAAAAGAAAAATTAAAATATTCGGGAAGTAGTGCTATATTATATTAAAATTTTTTAAATGCTTTAAAGTTATCCTAATATTGAAAGAAATTAATTAAAATCAAGAACAAATTTGAGTTAAAATGGCAATTTTCGGCATAATTTCTTAAAGAATTTATTATTATTATTATTACTTTTAATATGATTTTTAGAGGCCATGGTTCCCGGCAAGCCCGGGAAACCTGAAACCCTTCAGTTGCAGGCGTAAAAGTAAAAGAAACAAACTTAATTTCAGTAAAGCCGTTAAAAGCCGATACGATGGTCAGGTGGGTGAAGTACTGGTCGGTAGGATAATTGAAGTACAGCAGAAACGTTGGAAAGGGGGAAAATTCACGATTGGCCCAATTACTTTTTTCATTAAATTTTGGGAAAAAGAAAGAAAATTTTTTTTATACAGGGTTTATTTTGAAGAGAAGTGGGTTAAAAGGTTAGTAAGAACTTTTAGTTCTCCTTGGCTTTTAAAAATTTATATTTTTAAAGGGTGGTTCAGTTATGTATATGATTGATGAACTAGTTTTGTTAATAGGTTTTCGACCCTAGATGTAGATAATAAACACAGAATTTTATGCTTGTTGGTTGAAAGCAAAGGGTATTAGTGGGACCTCGGGTCTTTCAAGGTGGGCTTTGAGCTCCTTTCTTTTAACCATTTTTGTTATACAGGTGGGAAAGTTCAAAAGCGAACGGATGTTTTGCAAGTAGAACGAAAACAAATAAACCATAAAACAGAAATCGAATTTAAACTAGGACATAAGCGCCAAAATCCCGCTACGCTCGAAAAGGTTGTCTTATGCCTGAATCGTTGTCTTCCTGTTGGGTTCCGGGACAGCGCTTCATACAGTATCGACACATTGAAAAAGCTTTGTCTCCTCTTTTCCCCCATTTAAAGGGTTGTCCGTTTCTGTTTGATACATACACTTTATCCCTATGTTTGGTTTTGGATTTTAGAAAAAAAACATAAAAGATAAGAGGCAGAAAACCCCTTCAAAGAAGGAGATTTAATAAGTGCAGAATTCAAAGTGTTTAAGTGATGGAACTCTTTCTTTACATACTAAAGTTTAAGATATGGAAAGGTAGGAATACTTGTTTTTATACCATTGTTTTTGCAATAAAATTTCCTCTTTGGTATAAAATTTTGAAGGGGAGATGGGTAGGTAGGAGGTAGGTTTAAAGTGAGTTGGACTTTTTGCCCTCCACTGCGACCGCTCGGTCTTTGTGGCTAACCTTTTTATATTTCTCCCAAAGATCGGACTTTTAATGAATCCGATACCAGATTGTGAGGGTTTTAAACTCCTCTTACTCGTGTCGCTACCGCACCGGCCTTGTTCTTTGTTCTGGGTGTCTCTGTCTCCTGGGGAGTATGACGAAGGGAGACGAAATTATGCCGTCCTCTCCCGGTCTAGTGACGTAGGTAGCTACCAGGTCCTTGTTGCAGGAACCAGATGTTCTTTCTGAGGCCCATCTCCGGCCTTATCCTTGAAAACGGTCCTACCCGCTTTTCTCTTTAAAACCCCGGGAACCCTTTTTCCTATAAAGGCGGGTTCTGTCCGCCCTGTTTGGATTCAGGGAACTCTTCTTAAGCACCCTTTGTTCGGGATGGATTAGCCCTTCCCCGTGAAACAGGCGCCGGTGATTTAGGGGCACCTTCAAACAGTTCACCCGTTTCGGTCCCGGCCCCTTTTGTTCTTATGACCTTGAGTGGCCCCAAACGGATTTATCCGTTTCGGTCCCCCTTTGTCCTTTTTTCCCTATGAAAGCGGTTCTGTCCCTTTCTTCAATTTGGGAAGTAATAGTCCCCACAGGCAGAACCCCCATTGCCGATAAGGCTTTAATCTCTGAGAGGTCGCCCTTCTCAGAGGCACCGTTGGAGAAAACCTGTTTAAGGCAAAAGGATGTCATTCACTCATCAGCACGGATTAACACCTTGAGTTAATGCCCTCGTGTTCATCTTAACTTTGGATCCCGTTCCCCTATGCCAAAAGAGTTGCCGATGACCAGCAACTCTAGCGCATGTTAAAAAAATTTCTGGGCCCAACCACAACGACGATGTGTGAACACGGGGGTTGGGAAGGAGAAAGGGTGCACATTTTTTGGGTGTTGACATATTCAGTTCTCTAGGCATTATACTTTTAATTGGTGCTTAGGTTTTTTGTTAAGCAGATGAATGAAGACTTTAAAAAATAATTAATGTTATTTAAATTAATCATAATTTTTTAGGCAACTCATTCACGGTTCTATTATTTTGCATATGGATAAAATAGTATAATATTTTATATGGAGAAAAAGTGATACTTTTCATGACACGCTGGTGTTTAACAGCTGAACGGAGTGAGGAGGGTAATAGAAAGCAAGCCTTGAAAAGTGACTTTTCCTCCAAATGAAATATGAGCTGGGATTCTGTAAAAATATAAGGAAAGAGAATGTCAAAATAGGGATCACATGTCTTTGTTGCCCTTACAGCTAACTTATAAGTTTGTCATTATTTCGAAAGAGATAGGGAAAAGGAATGTCAAAAAATTTGCTTACAGAATCGGGCCCCTGCTGTTTTTTCTTCACGTCAACAAATTAATACAAAAACATCTCTTTTTAATAGTAATAATTATTAAAGATAAGTGGGTTTGCAAGGAGGATTAGTCCAGTGTAGGTGAATAGTTGCTTTAGTAATGTAACAAAGCTGTCAGTGTACACTGTCAACAATAATAATTTTTTAAAAATTGTGTCTCCGATTGCGTTTTAATTCTGTATTGATAAGCAGTTATTGAGTAAGTACATTTAATATTCAATTGAGTAATAAAAGAAAAAAATATTTTTGTTTTTAGTTTAATAAATATTGAGTTGTTGACGCTTATTTTGTTGTTTGTTTGTATCAGTGTTGTTATAATAACACTTTTTCCTCCGCTGGCGGGTGAAAAGTAAAGCTCCGGCGGAGAAAAAAATGAAACTCGCGGTCGCCTACACAGTCGAGTAATTAATTAATTACTGACGTTTGAAGAAAAATTAGTTCTAACACTGTAAGCAGATGGGTGAAGGATGTTCCTTATATGGATCCTGTACTATAAATAAATTATATTAAACAGTTACTACTTTTCTGAACGTCAGTTAAACCACCTTTAAATTGAATTAATAATACTCTTAAAAAACTGGTTACTATCTTCCACGACATGTAATTATTATAAGAATAACTTGAAAAAATAGTACTATCTTTTCTTTTTAGTTGGGGCAAGGCATTTTGGTAAAGGTATTCCCATCTCTAGTTAAAAAAAGCAAAATTCATTTCCACAACTTACCCCTTTTTTGTAATTAAGTTTTAATCTTGGGTAACAACGGTTATATTTAAATGGATAAGCAACACCTGTCAATACAAAGGATGAGAGTGAAGGAGCGTTTGTACAAAATTTAGAGGAGGTAATGTATCCACAATTAATTATATGATTTCTTTTTTAAAAATAAAAAGTTTTCCATGCTTTGGATGTAATGTCAAGTTTCGCACATGATAGTTATCTGACAGCAGGCATATGAACTGTATATAATAGGGCAAAAAACAAAACAATTTAAAAAGTGTTTTTTTTTTAGTTTAGTTTAGTTTGAATTAAAAAATCTAAATTTTAATAAAAAATACTACGGGTTTTAAAAGTTTAAACAAAGACTTCTAAAAATTCACGTCACTTTTAGATGGCGAGGTGAATTCTTCTTTGGTCTCTTGTAGCTCTCGACGCACATGTTTACTCTTCAAAGGCCAAAATGGAAGTGATTATGTGTTTTATGATTTTTTTTTATCCATGGCTAATCTATTATTTGTTTACTAAACAAGAGTTTACCAAATAATCAAAATGTTCATTATGTACTAAGGAATAATGATTTCATTATTTACTGGTTTCACTTTTTTTTTCAAAATTAAACAAGAAATCTAAAACCTTGATTTGCAATACTATATACTAGAAATCAAAAACACAGCTGGCTATGAAACAATGATCTCCTTGCATTTAAGTTATTTTGATCTAAAAACACGTCTAATAACTTTTTTTGTCTATTAAAAAACTCCTCTCCTAAATATTTTTTCTCAGAAAAACTTACTTGTACTTGCAAATTGGGGGCTGTTATACCCCCGGATGGCTTTGCTCATGCATTCGCCAGCTCGCCCTCACCCCTTCAAAGCTTAGCAAGAGGCGGAGCAACCCTTCCGCATTGGTTACACCCCGTTAAAACGGAGTTAAGAGCGGGCTAGACAATCTTAGGAACTCCGATGTAGTCCGATTCGAAACCGTATCGAAGCCCCCGACTATTTCAATTAAGGAAGCTATTCAAATGCATTCAGTTGTCGAGAAATGCAACACAAAATCCAGATATAACCGGTTTTTTTTCAGTTCCTTTTTTTTCCAAAATTAACTACCCCTTATGGGTCAACGTCGTGTGATTCAAAAAAGTTTTATGGAATCACCCAGACTTCAAATTTCCCCTTTCACACACTCTGAATGGTAGGGTAGTTTTTTTGATCCCGACGGAAATACAGCAATAGGGTTTCCCTTCTCCCTTTCCCCGGAAAAAACTATGTAGTTTTTTATCGACCCTCCTGGTAAAGGTCAAACAGAAAGTTCAAAAAAACTTATACAAATTTGCACAATATCAACATACCGGTATCATACTGGTATCACGCATAACAACAAGTGGCACCCTTTCAGGAAATACGAGAAATACGGTCTTTTTTTCTTGCGGAAGTTCAGCGAACGTTTTGCTAAGTTATAAATTGGTGCATTATTTGAATTGAACGTTTCTTTTTGTTAAAAATATCAAACACCCAGGGAATCGTGCTGCCTTTAATTTACATTAAAAAATATGTTACAGTTGAAAAAAAATTTTTTTTTATTTTCCCCGTCGTAATTCGACCCCACGTCTAGTCTTTAAATTTGTCATCAGACAAAAAGGGTGAACGAAAAAGTTCCCAAAATTTCCCATGTTTAGTTTTTCTTCGTTAATTTATTTGTTTTTGGAAAACAGAAAATCCATCGTTTTCTTTATCCGAATGATTAGGAGTCACCTTAGATTATTACCTGGGAACAACGACTGTGTTTTTAAAAAAAAAAAAACAAATGAACAAAAAGTTTATATCCTCTATAAAATTGTTTCCCAAAAATTGTTTCTGGGGTGAGTTCCCCCCCTTCCCGAGTGGAATTTTTTTATCAAAAATAATTACGGAGTGGAATGATTATTAATTCTAAGCACTTTTTTTTAAAAAAATTTTTCAAAACTATTTTCCCCGATTATTCAAATTGAATGTAAATTTTCAACTTTAAAACTCGTTTCATACGTTTCCGCAAAAACTCAAAAAAGTAAGCATTTATCGAAAATATATTTTTACCAAATATGTAGCAAAAAAAACAAAAATTTTGGGGCCCATGTTTCTAGGGAAATTAATAAAACCCGGTTATAGGCCTGTTGAAGGTGGTTTCCCTTATTCGTCCGTCGTTTCCCATTCATTTAGTCGACCTGGCTCGCCGCGCCATTCGGTTATCCCCCAGGGTAGACTATTTGTTTATTTAAAAATAACGTCCGTGGTGTTACTACCCTTGTCTAAAAGGTGCTGTGATGCAATATTTTGCATGTTTCGGGGGGTGTTGGGCGGCGTTGACGGAACTGGGGCATAAAAAAAAAATGGTTAAACATCAACCGGCACTCACGGTACTCTGGTACTTAGGGTATATGTATATGTATATGTCTAATATATATAGTATATGTATATCCCTCCTTCGTGAGTTGTCAAGATAAATGATTAGTTTAATAATATAACCAAAAAACGATACATTTTTTAAAGAAAAGTCATAATACCTTTTTAAAAGTATTTAAAAAAAACCTTTTTTTGTTTCTTAAAAGTCTTTAGCACTAAATTAAGGTTTTTTTAAAAATGGTTGATCTCTATTTTATGAAAAATGAAAAAAATCACCCAATTACCACCCAATTGAAAATAATCTGCCCACTTTACTTCACTTTATTTTTGGGATTGTAATATGCTCGGAAGTTTGATCGGTTTTTTAAAATACATATTTTGAAAAAAAAATTTAGCTTAACGTGAAAAAGACATTTTTTAATTTTGAAATAAATAGCCTTTTCTTCAAAATATCTCAAAACCCTTAATGATACGTAAACAAAAAAAAAAAACGAAAATTTTACGCATCATTAAGGGTTTTTAATGCATCATAAGCTCAGTTTTTTTTTTTTATAAACTACATTTTTGGTAAGAATGATGTTTTTGATAAAAATGCTTACCTTTGAGTTATTTCGAAAAACCGTCTGAAAACGTGTTTTTTTTTTTGGGTTTAAAAATTGGAACATATTCAATTCGAATAACTCAAAAAAATAATCCTTTCGGAAAAACTTTTAAACAAAAATTGTTAAAAATTGTTAATATATCCCGGGCCCCATTTTTTTTAAAAAAATTTTAAAGGAAAGGTTATTTAAGGGAAAAAAAGGCCCAAATTTTTTGGGGGGAAAATTTTTATAGAGGATATAAACTATAAAGTTCAATAGTTTATTTTAAATTTTATACACAGTCGCTGGGTTACGAGGTTTTAACATTTTTTGGGCTAAGGTGACTCCGCTAGATGATAATAAATGTAAAGGGTAATTAGATCGCCAAAATTCATCACAATTACCACAAAAAAATTATACATTTCACAAAAAACAGATCGAAGTCAAAAAATTTTATTATCGTTTGAGAAAAACGGCTCGTAAGTAATCTTGACCGATTTTTTGATCCAATGCAATACATTTTTTTTTTTGTAACCAAAGTTATTGACTTTTTAACCAATAAAATTTTTCTTAATGTGTTTTTGTCAAACGAAGGTGCACATATAGTATTTTACTTTTTAAATAGAGAAGTGAAAATGGCACTGATCCACTGATTAAAAATTAAAAGTGTTTCAATCTCTGGATTAGTTAGGCTTGGTATTTTATTTACTCGCCTTTCATTTAAGATTGGTCCACTAATTGATCCTCGCAGTGTAAACTAGGCTATTATATACAGCGTGTCCAAAATAAGGAGGGCCAGTATGGGGATCTCCGAAACGGTAAGAGATAGGTGGGCTGTTTAAATTTGGCAAAGTTGCGTATTAGGGAGCTCAATAATATACCGTTGTGAAATTGAAGTTCTATTTTGTACTTTTAGAAATATGGTCGAAAAACTGAAATTTCCGATTTTCGTTTTTATTTTTTAAGTTTATTTCATAAATTAGAAAAAATCTAAAATAATTTTTATTGAAACTTTTTGCGCTTCATCCATTGGCTAAGTCAAAAAATTTTTACGACGTTTTTTTCGCTAAACCATCATCACCTTTATTTTTTAAATACGGCCCTCAATTGTTTATTGCATTTTTTTGAAGCAGTTTTAATCTCAATTACAATGATGTATAACACTTAATATTTTTCTGCTAAGTTAACATATTTTTCATAAGAGACAATGAGTTAGACAAGGAACGCACGTCATTTCTTATAGGGATGGAACGCGGAAAAAATTTGTTATATTATTACTGTGTTATTACTTAATAAATATTAAGTGTTATACATTTTTGTAATTGGGATAATAAGGGGTTCAAAAAAAAAAAAACAGGTCCGTATTTAAAAAAAAAAGTTGATGATTGTTTAACGAAAACGAAACGCCGTAACAAAAAATTGACTTCATCGATACATAGAGCGCAAAAAGTTTAATATATTTTAAAATTTTGAAAAAAACTAGTAAAACAAAAACGAAAATCGCAAATTTAAGTTTTTGCGCCATATTTTTAAAAGTACTAAAGATAATTCTAATTTTTTAACGGTTTATTATTGAGCTTCCCAATACGCAACTTTGCCAAATTTAAACTACCTACCTATCTCTTACCGTTTCGGAGATCCCCATACTTGCTCTCCTTATCTTGGACACGCTGTATTTGTTGAATAATATAGGGTCAATCCATTAGAAATCACCCAAAATAATTAAGTTTGTTGCTCAACATTTTTTATTTTTCTAATTTTTTATAAGTTTTTGTCTACTATTGGGGGAGTCCAAAACTGTTTTTAAAATTTTTTTTAGACTTATACTTTTTTTTGGCGGCCATTTTTAGTTTGCCTTGCAACCGCTTTTTGGCTGAAAACAAGTTTTGCGTAAATGGTTATAACTTAGGTAATTTTTAAGATATCAAGACCAAATAAAAACTAAAATTACCAGAATTAAATCTCTAGATTTTTTGCTAAACACAATACATTCTGGGAGAAAAAAATGTTTAAATATAAAGTTTAATGTTTCTAAAAACGTAAAGATCAGTGATGAAAAATTATTATAAGGAATGAAGACTCACACTTGATATTTTTTTCTTGTAAATACCTACCATAGAACTACTTTCTGTAAAAGTTTAAAGTTTGGGAAATTTGTCCTTCCTGAGATATAATTTTTCAAAACTGCATTAAAACCGTATTTTGGCAATTTTCAAAGTAGAATATGTCAAAAGGGACTGAGTGAAAAATTCTAAAATTTATTTAGAGACTACCCCTTATAATATAAACATATGATAAAAATTTGGTGACTGAGACTCAATTGGTTCCAGAGTTATAGTACATCAAATTCGGCTGAAAAAGCAGTCTCGCGCGTAACGTTTTCAATGGTAAGTCTTACTCTTTAACAAATATTTAGTAAAAAATTGTATGTAAAATGTAAAATTTGTATTAAAGTTATTTAATAAAATATTCTTGCTGTAAAAATGCACCAAACATGTCTTTAAAAATTAAAATATTATGATTGGGTTAATAATTTTAATTTTTAAAGACAACTTTTTAAATTTGTTATTAAAATACATAATAAATTTTATTCATCAATAATAAAGGCAAAGTAAACTTAAATTTCTATTTCAGTAAATATTCAGTATTGTTTTTTACAAAGTTCCATGTTGAGGCACTTTGCCTGTTGAGACAAGAAAGTTGCAGGCAGTTCCTTCCTGTAAAGTGAATTGTGTTAGAGCATTAGTTCCTTCTTTTTGTTTGTTTAATATGGATTTTTAATTGTTGTTTTGTTTTGGAGAACTTGTTATGATTGCCACATAAACAAGACTATAATAACGTACCACAGAAATACTTTTTATAACTGACAGCAAAATATTAAAATTGAGGGTTGGAAAAGACATTATTAATATTTGTCACTATCACAAAATTAAATATTTAGAAAAGTTTTACCACATTTTTGGCAAAAAATGTTGTGATCCTTTAAATATACACAAAAAGCCAATTAAAAATGGATTGAGAAAAATTCTTTTTGAACCAGGGTTGAAAGGATTTAAATCAATTGATTTTAATCACGATTTAAATCACGATTTAAATCACTAGATTTTTTTAAATTTAAATCATGATTAAAATCAAAAATAAAAATTATAAAAAAAATAATTTGGGTTATGAAGAAAAATCGAAACAAAAATAAATTACGTTAGTATAGTAAATTAATTTATTAAGAGAACACAAGAACACATAGATAGAAGTATTATTGCAGAAAATATTCAAAACAAAAACAAATTCAATTGTAATATTTGTAAAGAAACACTAGTTTGGCAGCTTTTTCAGTACCTAATCGATTGCGTAGTTTAGAGTGCATATCCTCTCTACTGATGCAGACGAAGCAGCTGCACAGAGCAGTTGTGTAATTATGGAAAGTTCTTTTTCAATAATATCTGCGTTTCGTTGTGATTTCCACTAGTCAATAGGTTTTACGCTTTTCAGGATATCATCTTGAAACATAATATCGTTAAAAGGCTCTGATTTGGCAAGAAACTTGATGATTAGTGGTAATAAACCACTATCTGGATACAGTTCTTTTGAGTTTGTAATGCAATATTTTTTCAGTATATGTCAAACTTTGTGTTTTCGTTGGGTCGATAAGAAATGCCAGCAAATGATACGGGGTTATACACATATTATATCGATTTTTAAATTTTTGCAGTTGATGTAATGTCAGATTAGTTTCTTCAAAGTAATCTTCTAATATTTTAAATTGCTCTACAACATCTGAAATAGTGGCGTCGGTCTTTTGCAACCTATCTATGGCAATGGAAATTGGCTTAAGAATTTTGAGGTAATCTTCAGCACTTCTCTTTAAATGAATGTTTGAAATTTTTCCCTGATAATACTGTCAATCTTTTCTTGTGTTCTTCACTGATTCTAAAAGTATGGGCCATGATTCGGTAAATACTTGCAAGCAGTCTGCAAGCGAGTTCCATCGAACATCACTAGGTATGACTAGTTTTTGCCTCCTTCTTTGGCATATGTTGCAGATGCAAAATGATTGTTCCTAAAGTACTTTACGATTTGGACTACATGCTCTTTTATATCAACGATTTCCAAATCTTTACATAATAAATTTAGTATATGTGTAGCACAGCCATATGCTATTACATTGAATTTATCAGATGCCTTTATTTCATTTCGCATTGCAGACATGTTAGCTGCATTATCTGTCACGAAACTACCACTGTACAATCATACTCGGTTTTTAGTTTGTTTATAAGGGTTGCTGCAATTTCTGTTAGGTAGTCGGATGTATGTGGATGCCCAGTTGTATCTACAGATGTCGAATAGAAAGGAGGAGCCATTTTCTGCAGTAACTGTTGCACATACTATGGGTTCATTATGCAAATTAGACCATCCATCGAGTGAAAGACAAACGTTACTTCTAGACAACCCCTTAAAGCATTGGCTTCTTTCTTCGGTATATATTTGATCAAGCAGTCTGCCTGACACATCGTTTGACTGGGCGGTACATATCCAGGTCGCAGTAGTGCTATGCTTTCTTAACTTCGGATTGCTCCAGGCAGATGAAACTGCTGTTAGTTGCATAGAGGGCTCTGGCAATCTGCTTATCAATTTCATTTTTGACAGGCTTACTAGTACGTACAACAAAAGACATCAGATATCCAGAAGAAGTTGTGTCAGTAATGTCATTGTCAGTATTACATTCTTTTCTTTTTTTGTTTACTGGGATTGAAGGGAAACTGAGTGCACGTACTTGCTTGCTGAAAGTTTTGTTCAGTTTGAATTTGTGACGTATTTATGCTTGAAGTACGTTGTACCTGCAATTAAAAAAACAATATAGGCCTTCAATTGTCCATAGATGATAGATGTATGTAAAGTATCTAAGAAAACACATTGGGTCTGGTGCGCTTTATGTGTCACGGAATTTTATAATTTTTCTAGTTTGGTTTGATAGAGCCCGTCAAATAGAATCGATTTAATTTAAAGCAAAAAATAAAAAATCGTTGAATGAGCCACTTTTGAGAAATAAAAGGTGTGTGTTGTCATAGTTACATACTTAATAGTTACTTGGATAAAAAATAAAAAAAATGTATTTTTCAGAAAATATTGTTCATCCAAGAATTTTTTGTTGCAAATAGTGTTTAGTGTTAAAAAAACGTATCAATTCCAAAGCATTTTCAAAAATTGTGAAATTCCGTGACACATAAAGTGCACCAGAAACCAACACATTGATCACATTGTTGTAAAAATAAGTTTTTAAAAATTTGCAAACATGGAAAAATGGAAAAATATTTCAACACCATTTTTAAAAATTAACAAATAATAAAAAGGTACTTACGGTTAAAACTGATTGTGATTGTGATAACGTTGACGAGAATGACGAGTCACTAAGATAAGTATCGATAGTATCGATGTCTTCATTATTTACATTTTTACATATTTCCCAGTGCTTTTTAATCCTCTCCACAAATCCTTGCATTTCCAAATTACATTTTTTACATGTAGCGCGACATCCCGGTTTTCCCTCCGCTTTCCCCGATTTTTCTTTGAAAAACTGCCATATAAGGTCTTTCTTTCTACCACTTCTTCGAAACGACATATTCAAAAAACTATATTTTATATTTTACACAATATCAAAATTTTCAGTTAGCCGTAAAAACAATGCTCGCGCGCACAGATCTTAACTAGGAAATGACACCCGTACGCGTTCCTCCCCTTTATGTAGACCGGTAAATCTGCGTGTTCTGACAGGAATTTTCAAGAAAGTGCAAGTGCTTTCTCGCGGTAAATATTTAATATAAGAGTTTATAAAAACGAAAAATATTAGAAGAATGTTTAAGAATAAGGACACGTTACAAACTTCGATTGTGCTATTTACAAAAAAAAATCAAAAAAATCATGATTTTTTTTTAAAAATCGCGATTTTTGATTTTTTAAATCATGATTTTTTACAGCCCTGTTTTGAACATCTTTCCAAGCAAAAAAAAATTTGAAGTGGTTTTAATACCTGGAAAAGCTCTGTGTCCAACATGCTTTTCCAAAATATTTATATTAAACAAAGGTATGTAAAAAGCTAATTAATCAATAAAAACCATACTTCAAATTACAATTTATTTCTTTGTTTTTTACGAAGTAATTCCTGTGTGTAAGGCATAATTTTTTTAATTAGTACCTGTTAAAAAATTCATTTTGCTGTATTTTGTTGCACTGTGAACTTAAAAAAATAAAATTATCAATAAAGTACATTTTTACTTATACTTTCCGTTAAACTTTGGGTGTGAGTAACACAATTTTCAGCCGACTTTGATGTACTATAACTCTGGAACAATACTGAATATTCACTGAAATAGAAATTAGAGTTTACTTTGCCTTTATTATTAATGAATAAAATTTATTATGCATTTTAATAACAAATTTTAAAATTTGTCTTTAAAAATTAAAATTATTAACCCAATCATAATATTTTAATTTTTAAAGACATGATTTGTGCATATTTACGGCAAGAATAATTTATTAAATAACTTTAATACAAATTTTACATTTAACATACAATTTTTTACTAAATATTTGTTAAAAGCACAGACTTACCTTTGAAAAACGTTACGCGCGAGACTGCTTTTTCAGCCGAATTTGATAACTCTGGAACCAATTGAGTCTCAGTCACCAAATTTTTATTATATATTTATATTATAGAGGGGTAGTCTCTGAATAAATTTCAGAATTTTTTACTAAGTCCCTTTGAGATATTCTACTTTGAAAGTTGTAGCGTGTAAAGCTACAAGTTTATTTTTCATATTAGTTTTCTTCACTTATTAATTATTTACAAAATTTAGCGTCGATTTTTCTAAAGTTATTTTATAAAGTGTGACAACACTCTCTTAATCAATACCGTCTCAGTGGCTTTATCGATTATTGCTATGCTTGCGCGAGTGTTTCGATATGGAGGTGATTCGTTTCCTTTCAGCCGGCACGGTACCGGGCACACAACGAGCTCCTCGCTAAGTTGCCTTGGCGGTATTGCCGCTTGACAAACAATGGTTGAAGTGAGAATTCGACAATCAGTGTGCCTTTGATTTTGTCAACGCTAGCCGATGCACTATTCCTGCTTTTAAAAAGCCAGTCTCTTAAACCCGCATTTATGGGTTTTTTAGAAATGGTTTCGCTAGTCTGATTTGTCTCTCAGGCCTTTCTTCTCCATCTTTTATGGTATTCATTGAACCGTGACCACGTGACATGCCGTCACAGTGACCAACTCGATGCTTAGCAAAAGCAGGACATATCAGGCAGCCTAACCTACAGTTAAACAGCCGATATAAAAAACAGGTTGTATTTTTCCTTTTTTTATATAATTTTCTATCGGACTGCGACGACGTATTTACCTTTTTTATAATCTATGTAAAAGTTTAGTTTATAATTATTACTTTTTATAGCAATTGTCAGGGACCATTTCTGGTTTAGAGTTAATTAATTATATTTTTTTTGGGTTTAATATCGCTGTGTATTCTTCTACTTGTACAAGTAGGTAGTAATAGGCGTTCCTTTTTTGCACAATTGCGTTGAGTTTTAAAAAAAATCAGAAAGGTTCAAGTAATTCATGTTTTTAGAAAATGTTTTGAATTACACTTATTTAAATGGTATGGGGTATTGTAAATAATATGTAAATTTATAATATATTATTGTTTGTTTTTAAACTGACTGTTTGTAAATTTAATCCCCTTTTCTGATATATTTATATTAAATCACTTTTATCTCAGTCTTGTCGAGATTTCATAAACATTATACTAATTATTAGAAATTGTTTACTTTCGGGGTTTCAAACCAATTTAAAACAATTATGTAACTATATATAGAAGAAACACCGTGGCGCCTAATTTACTTTCGTTATAAAAAGCAAATTCTTACCCATGGCATTCTGCTCTACACGGCGAACAGCTAAGCCGAAGGCATAAATAACCTATTTTGTAACTCCAAAAAAATTGGTTATAAAGTTGCCAAAATACGGTTTTAATGCAGTTTTAAAAAAATATATCTCAGGAAGGACAAATTTCCCAAACTTGAAACTTTTACAGAAAGTAGTTCTATGTGGTCTAACGAAAAATATCAAGTGTCCTCTTTCTACAAAACTTAGAATGTATTGTGTTTAACAAATCTAAGAATTTAATTCGTGATTTTAGTTTTTATTTGAGTCTTGATACCTGAAAAATTACTATTATAACCAACTTTACGCAATACTTGTGTTCAGCCAAAAAGCGGTTCCGAGGCAAACTAAAAATGGCCGCCAAAAAAAAGTACAAGTCTAAAAAAATTAAAAAACAGTTTTGGACTCCCCTAATAGTAGACAAAAACATATAAAATATTTAGAAAAATAAAAATATTGAGCAACATGGTCTGGGTGATTTCTAATGAATTGACCCTATACTGTTAAATTATGTTTATAAGTTAATGTATTTAGGTTATTCCAAAAGATACAAGGGAAGCAATGTCTAGAGTAAGAAACTGTATCCTAGCACTAGCTCAAAGTTACATGATGCTTTTCGATACGAGTATAGTGTTTGCTTATGAAGAATCGCTGAAGTATTCGTTCCGGAGTTATTGTTACCTGAGGCGATGGTAGATGTCTCTTTGCTCACTCAACACAGACTTCGGATGATGGAGGATTATGAATTTTAGTAGTATTAGTGTTTGTTAGGCAAAATAATGTATCTTCTTTACATATTTTTTTAAAATTATTTTTTTAATAAACCGTTGTTTATAAAATAATGTATATTTTTTATTACTACAATTGCGATTGGTACAGGACGAATAGGAATTCAAACCCAAAGATTTAAGGGTCTATTAGTCATACATAATTTAGGCGATATTAGTGAAAAAAAGTTTTTTTTAAATTGAAATCCTATTGCGATTCCAAAAAACTTAAATAGAAATCTTTAAGTTTTTTCCAAAACACAAACAGTATTGGAAAATGTTTCACTTTTACTTCGAAGAGAGCTATGGTGTATGCATGATAGTGCCCACCATTTTGCCAGAACTGTTCGGCAATATTTACAAGACTAATAACCCAACCTTTAGAATAAACGAGGAAATGGCCGCCACGTTCTCCAGATTTAAATATAAAATATTTTTTTGTGTAAACAGTGAACACTCACCAAGATTTAGACAAATTAGAATCCAATTTCATTTTTTAAAGAGTGTTATAAGTGTGTTCTGCAAAATGGCGGTTCATTTGCACATTTTAGTAATGTTTTTTGAATTGTGGCAACGTATATTGGGGTCTTAACGTTACCTAGAGTATGTAGCGCAGATGGGTGAGGTGGAGCAAATACATAAAACACTAGATAAAAAATAGAGATCACTTATATTTACTGCACTTCGTTATACGAGTCTTAAAGCAAGCATGTCTCTCTTAGCGCTTAGGCCCTGGGAATTTGGTCACTGTGGTACAGACTTATCTTAAGCAAGTGGGAAGTCAATTACCAGCTTTCACCTTGGTAAGTCATCTATTTATACTAGATTTTTGCAGGTTGCTTTGAAATCTTGTTTTCGTTTGACCGGACTTATTTTGAAATCATGACTTGGAGTTATTTTTTAATTTTGTTTTTTTTTGTATCGTAAAATCCCAAATTTTACAAAATTATCTATGTTTCTCTATAAACCATTGCCAGTTGAAATTTTTTCACTCAAATTTTCTTATGCATATATTTCAGATTTTATCAAATCTTCTATCAAGTATTTTCCCTATTCTCGCACACTATTTTGATCCTACTTACCAACCACAACATGCATGCTCAGCGAGGAGGATAAGGAGGAAGAAATAACCTCACACATATTATACGACTGCAATGCAATGACATTCAGAAGACATATACTTTTTGCAAATATGCAGAGCGGAATTCCTCTTTCGCATAAACCTCTTGGTGGAAATCTATTGGATTAATAATAAAGGGAAGCAAACTTTTATAACAATAACAGAGTGAATCTGATTAATGACTTGGGAGTAATTTTTGATACTGAACAACTAAACAAAGGATTCAGTGATCACCTCAATAATGCAATATCTAAATCTTTTAGAATGGTAGGTCTTATGAAGAGGTAATGCTGGGATTTTACAAATACTGAGGTACTAGAGACTTTTTGTTTTAGACTCGTACGCAGCTATCTTCAGTAGTCTCGTATGGTCTGGTCTCCACTAGAATTGAGCGGGTTCAGTCAAAACTTGTGAATTTTCTGCTCTTTAAACTTAAAATTAATAAAGGTTTGCTATGTCATCAGCAACGTTATTGATAGTCTAGAAAAACGTAGAATATATCTTAATTCAACGTTTGGTCATAAGATTGTTACCGGCATTATTATATCCTACTTTTAGTTTGTGCTGTGCCCCATTGACGTTTAAGCGTAAGTTAAGAGTACTCATGGG